>CM024636.1:8217169-8480285 GCA_014182715.1 Eucalyptus cloeziana
GATCACATACTGCTAGTATCTATCTTGTATTGTGTTTGATTACAAATCAGCAATAAATGCTTCATTCTTTTCAGGAAAATGACTAACGAACAAGGAAACGTAATCAGCACTGATGCAAGTACACAACTCTTATTCTTGTGGTTAATTAAGTTGAGTCAAATGCTCAGCATCCTAAATTGCAGATGCCGTTTATTCTGCAAAAATTTTCCTGGATGTCCATTTACTCGTCTCATTTTTAGTTAAAAATTCTTCCACTTCACTAGCAAGTGTGCTTTCCATTGCTCTAGCATCATTCTGTCACCCCACTTCCACTTGTTATTTCCATATGATCACCATTACTATGAGCTGATCATCAGGGATGCAAGATCCTATAATCTCTCAGCATTGGAAAAATTATAGGACATCCAATCTGCTCAACGGGAAAACTTATTGACCCTAGTTCCATAGTTTAATATGTTGTCCTGGTGCGGTTCTTTAGATCTTTCAGTGCACCTTGTAGATGCACAAAGTGTTTCGCTGTTCAACATTTCTTGTTCTGAGTATCAGCACTGTAACTTCCCAAAAATACACACCGAAAGAGATTTTTTCACTTATGCAAATGCATACTATTGAGCATGACTTGGGCTAGAAGCAGAAGTATGCTGCATAAATATCACCTGAAAATGTGTAAAATGAATGTTGCTTTCTGACATTGTATGTCTAAAATCTCATCAGAGTAATCATAGCAATCCACGTTTTGAATCGGAACAAATATGAGTTTTAAGATCAAACTTCTTGTAAATTGAGATCCCAAAAACAAGGAGCTTCCTGGCACTCATGGTATACCTTGCATATAAAGATGATCTAGATAACGACAGTGGGCCACATTCAAACCCCTATCTGCCCATACAATAAGTCAAACTGGCAGAGAAAAGTCCATGTCGATGCGATCAAACATCAAAAAAAAAGAGCAACCTTGGTATTTCCCATTTAGGGTAAGAAATTAAGTTCTCAACTTGATAATGCCAACAATCGACTCTTGCATCAAGTTCAAACACTATTTCAGCCTCGACAAGCAACTAAAGCCCAAATGGCCAAGAGATACGTAAATGCATTTCAACAGGCACTTAATGGTTTCTTTCCTTATTCTACTGCTGCTACAATCCTCAGCAATAATGTAAATAGAAAGTCTAGTTCCTCCATTACCCTTCAACATAAAAACGAATACTAAATATCTATAATCCCACAAACTTCAGCGCAACATCAGGATTCAAATAATTGCAGCAACAATTTACACATGCTCGCTCCCTATTACATGCGCGACACAAGCATTAACACTTTGCTCCGAAAAGATCACATTTCTTTTTCTATTCGCTGACAATAGCTTACCTAAAATTTACTTCCCTTCTGCTCAGTTCAAGTTCAAAAACCCCACCCTTCCCTCTTCCCACCACTTAAATCAGAGAAAAAACATTTCCACACACTCAAAACACTGTTCGTCGCCTGAACCAACCGCAACGTTTCTTTAGAAACGCATTCATTCAAACTCCAGTCCAATCACAGCTGAACACGCGAAAGCCCCGTCCAAATTATACCGAGCATTTAAAGCTCCCCCTGCATACCCCGAAAATGAATTGCAGATGCTGCCACTCGAATCGACAGCAAATGCCAGAAGCAAGTGCCGGAATCCAGCTCAACACACCGAAAACCAGCTCCTGATCGAAGAATCAAACCCTAGGGACTTCAATCAAAGTGAGCAGCTAAAATCAATGCCAGAATTCACCTTTCAATCGGGACGCCGGATGGGGGTGGAGAAAACGACGGAACGAGCTCGCTCGATTCCGGCGGCGGAGGAGGAGCGAGCCGAGCGCGGCTGCCGGCGGGGAAACGGGTCCGAATTGTGGCTCCGGAGCTCCGAATCGGAGAGGTTCGTACGATGGCTATGGAGGTCGAAGCCACCCTTCGCTTCCGCCTGAGTTTTGATCGGCAATGAACTGGGCCTCGCTGAAATTACGCTCCTCACCCTGTTCGGCATCGCTTATATTGGGAAATAATTCCCCGGCGCCGAGACATTTCTGAAATTTTTGGGGAAAATATTTCAGCTCATTTAAAATGGGAACTCCCTGACTCACATGAGTTAGGGCTACACCAAGATGCAATTATTTATCATCCTAAAAATAGAATGATTTGTTATTATCATAATTCTTCTTCGTTTTTAGGATATTACTCCTTCCCCAAAAAGCTTCGAATTGCGGTTGGAAGTTTCGTCACAGCGAGCAAATTTTTTCGACATTACAATGAATTGCGAATTCAATTTTAATATTGCCGTCCCTAATTTATCGTTAATAAGAGCACCTGTGGTCGTGCAATTGGAAGAACATAATCAAAATGACGATAATTTGCTCTATGTTGAAAATGTGCTGAGATTACTAACTTGACTATGCGAATTGGAGTGTGAGCATAGTAAATAATACTTGTATTTAGATCCTGGATACATTTAACAGAGTTGAGATGCATATAATCTAACGGTGAATCTTCGTTTAAGATAAACCCACTCAAAGAATAAATCAATGTATCAATGTCAGTTCTAAAATTGAATGTTATGATCTACACAACATCATCACTTTTTTTTTAGTTTTTGAATTTCGCGAGATACAATTCTACTTCCTCTTATTTTCAGTATTTGGTCACATGAAAAGAGAGCTGTCTTCCCAAGCTTCGAGATTAGTAACTTCTATGGTTTTTTTTTTTATTGAAAAGGGAGTGCTTTTTTTTTCCTTTCCTTTTTTGGAAAGAATTCAAAGAAAATGAGCACTAATTGGAATTAAGGTTTTCGAAGCGCAGCTCAGCTCCACGGCATATTCCACAGTCGGACCGATGCGAAGAACGAACTGATTTCTAGTTTTACCGGTACAAAAGCTCAACGGAAAACTGCCATTTTGTCAAACAAGGTGTAGCGACGGTGACAACCGCGAGAAATAGTTTTTATTTTTATTTTTATTTTTTTCCCTGCAATAATTTTAAAGTTTTTCGTTATGGCTGGCCCATGTTTTGTCCTAGGTCGAAAGGTCCGAGCGACATCGACAGTTCCAGAGAAGTCCAACAACCATCAGCCCATGTTTTCTACGGTCCCTCGAAGGACCGATCCACCTTTCTTAAAGGCCGCGTCTCGCCGCAGTCCGTTTAGCCATGTTCTCTAGAAACCGGCAATGGCATCACGCGGCATGCCGACTGGGATGACGCCTGGCGGCTAAGCAAAGGAAAGGAGAAGAAAAAATCATTAACTCTAACGTCAAAAACATCAAAATGTCGTCTGCAGTATTCCTCAAACCTGAATCTAAGTACATCGAAAAAAGAATATGATCGACCCAAAATACATCAAGAGGCCTCAAAAAAAGAAAGAAAGAAGCAGAGATTCTACAGTGTACTACTACATGGATCGAGCCCTTATTGTGATGTTTTGTTGGTCGGCCGGCCGGCGAGCGGGACCGGGACCGATCGGCCCGGGCGAGCCAGACTCGACCTGAGAAAAGGGCTCTCGGCTAGCAATCGATGAACAAACTCGCTGTAAACAACACGCCGCACGCCCAAGCCGACGACAACTATAGAAAAGGGCGGTCACGGCCGGGCCGTGGTGCAGCAGATTGTGGGCGATGTGGTCGCGGGCCTGCTGGGCCGTCGCCGACCTCACCGCCTTCTCGGCCACCATCTCGTCGTCGAACAGCGCGAACCGCTCCGCCTCCGTCACCGTCTCCCCGCGCCTCGCAGATGTTGTGCAGTATGCAGCAGGCGCCCAGCACCACCGGCAGGTCCTGCAGCTTCACCTCCGTCCTCTTCTGCAGGCACGCCCACCTGCTCTTCAGCCTCGCGAAGGCCTCCCTCCTGACCCGCTGGACCGTCCCGACGCGCTCGTTGAACTCGTGCTGCGCCCACGTTTGGTTCTTCTGCGTAAGGCACGAGGACCCAGTCCGTCAGCGGGTGGCCCGAATTGCCGACGATCCAGAGGTCGCGCAGGAGGCTCTGGCTCGCCCTCGGTATAGGGCCGAGTTCTCGAGGACCTTGTCGTCCGTCATCGAGCCGGGCCACCCGATGCAGATGTCGGTGAAGACGCCGCGGTCGTCGACCACGCCCTGACGGTGATCGAGTAGGAGGTCCTCTGGTTACGCCCGTGTGCCGCTTGTTGTAGTACTCGGCGACCCGGGTCTTCGGGGCGATGATCGGCACGTGGGTCGTGCACATTGATCCGGCCACGTTCGGGATGCCGGAGAGCGACTCGAATCGGCGCTTGATGTGGCCCAATTGGGGGCTCCTCCGGCCACTGGACGAACTTGGGCATCAGGACGTCCTTGATGGCCGCGCACACCTCGAGGACGAGCTTGTGGCAGGTGGAGATGCCGAGCCCGAACCGATTGGACACGAGCCGGAGCGGCTCGCCCGTCGCGAGCCGCCAGATGCAGACGGCCACGCGCTGCCGGACGGGGACGGCCTCCCCGGAGCGCCGTGTTCTTCTTGGTGACGGCGGCGCGTCGAGCTCGTCGCAGATCATGCGTCGAAGGTGGCCCGGCTCATCTGGAACGCGGCCCGGAACTCCTCATCGGGGACGTCGGGCCGGTTCAGGTTGTCCCACCACTCTTTCTTGCGGTCCTTAACCCACAGCCTCCGGGTCGATCCGCCCACCGGTTCGACCGGCCCGGGGAGCCGCTGCTGTTGCCGCCGGCCGACGCCGGCGCGGGGGCGCCGGGGCTCGCTTGTTGCCGCCGCTCTTGCTCTTGGCCCTCGTCCGGACCGGGAAGGACCTGTTTCTGCTGCGGGGGCTCGTCGACCCGGACCCATTTCTGGTCGTCGTCTTCGGCTACGGCGTCCACGTCGAAAGCGAAGAGGGAGGCAAAGGCCGATGGCGGGGGAGGCCTTGGAGGAGTCGAGTCGTCATTAGGCCGCCGCCGGCGCCAGTGCGAGCCGCGGAGGCGGCGGCGCTTGAAGGGGCTGGAGAAGAGGTCCAGGGCGTCCATGTCGAGCTGCTGCTGCTGCTGCTGGAACAAGGCGAAGACGTGGGAGAGGTCTTCCGGGCTGGAATAACGGGGGGGAAGAGATTTCCATTGCCGAAGATGGGGATGGAAGGAGAAGGCGGTGGTCTGGTCCTGATCGAGGAAGGATGGAGTTTAAATACGGGGAGGGAAGCGTGTGCGGGCGTGGGAACGCGGCGTTTGACGGTGGTTTGACCCTCCCTCTCTCTCTCTCCGTGTGGTGTTGATCTGTGTCCTGCCGCATCGTGGCCGGGGCGAATAAAAAAAAAAAAAAAATCTCGAAAAAGGTGGGCAGGGGAATTTTCACGCGGGTGCGAGGGCGTTTCGGACTTTTCGCTAGCGAGTTTCTAGTAACTTTTGTAGGTCGTATTTTCTTGGTGATTTTGGGGAATTTTCGTTGATTTTTCTCCTCTTGAAGCCGGCGAGTTTAGAACGGATCGAACCAAAGTACCTAGCAAGAAAAGTTTGTGGAGCTTCATCCGCGGTCCACTAAAAGTACATCCGTTGCGATGCAGCCTTTTCCTTGTCATTCCAAGAGAAATTTATGTAGCCTCGTATTGACCAAAATCTTTAAGCGTCTTGAGTTTGAACCTTTGAGCAGTACCTAGTATTTAATCAATAGCATGGAATTTCTGTTTGTTTGAATTGATACTCAAATTTAATGAAGTGCACCGATCACCAATGAAAAGAGATGCTTCCAGATTCGAGAAGATAATAAGTTTGACTTGACTTTGAATCGACATGGGATCATATCTATGTCCTATGTATACTTGTTAGGTGCGTGCCTTTTAAAGAGTGGTCATGAGCATATGAGGTTCTGACCTTAACAATTATGCTAATAAACCAAAATATTATTACATGATAAATTGGAGATTAAATATCGTTCGATATTATGAGATGTAATTGAGGTTGGTAACCACTCGAAAGTGTTGGACTACAAACCAAGTCAACTTGATCGTGTATAAATTCGATGTCCGATTCATTTTTAGGTTCTTTTATCATGCTTACATCCGACCGTTTATTTCCGCAATAATACCAATCAGATCCTCTACCACATAAATATCCTAATTTCACATAAACCGACGCTATAAAACACAACGAACTTTTTCTCAAAAGTTTTTCCAAAAAATCAGACTTTTTTGTTGAAAATGCACAGGGACATCCCGGAGGCATGTAGGCGATCCAGAAATGGCTGATGGTCCTGATGACGTCCGCAGATAAGAAAAGGGAAAAACGTGAGAAGCTTCGTGGCCAGAAACATTTATAAAAATTAAAAAGAAATTCGAAAGTGGGGATCTAGCGGATAACTCCTCCTCCGGTTGGAAGCGACAAAAGAAGGGAGGGAGGAACGTTGACTCGAACCCTAGGAATCCTCTTTCGTTTCGAGGAAGCCCATGATTAGGACATCTGCACATGTTTTTTTAAATCTTAGTTCCTCCGAATTCTCCCCTCATCTTTCTTTCTTTTTTTTCTTTCTCCCCCGCTTTGACTCACCGACCACCTTTTTTTTTTTTTTTTTTTTTTTTTTCTTTCGTGCCGAGCAACCGTCGATTTGATGGAATGAAGGAATCGAAAGGTTGGATATTTTTAAATACGGCGCCGGAGATCGATGAACCTTCCTGCTGATTGCGTGAGAGCATTTTTTTAGTCTCTACTGAAGACTCCGAAATCCTTCCTGAGCAGCAAGAATATGCGCTTTTCTTCCACCACCCATTTTTCCAGGTCATCATCTTTTCTCCATTTATGGCAGAAGAGACGGTGGAGAAAGCGGTAAATGCGGGAAAAAATTCACAAAAATGATTAATTTCAATAGCTTTTTCTTTAAAATAATCCTCACAAAAAAGTACTAAAATATTTTATTCATTTACGAAAAATCGATAATGAAATATTTTAATAATCATTTTAAGAAAAGATTCATATTACGCGAAACAATAGAAACCTTATTTGTTATTTTTCCTCCTTCGATGTAGTAATTTTCTTGGGAATGCCTGGCATTTGGCTCTTAGCCAACCCTTGATTTTCTCAATAAGAGACAAATTCTGCAACTTGGAATTTGAATTTAACTTTTGCCACTAAGCACTTGAAAATTACAAACATACTGGATGCTCCGCCAACGGCTCCCTGCAATACCATCATTTGCATGCGCGCCCGAGGAATTGGCCTCTCTTACAAGAGAGCCTTTTTATCAGCCTGCAGGGCACGGGTGGGAACCCGTCGGCGTAAGTCTGCTTCCCTAGTGGCCGGTAATCTTTCACTGCGCTCCTGATCCCGCCTGAGAGGCGAAGTGGTCACTCTTCCAGGAGGCGCTCTCCTTCCATTTTCCTCATCAGGGTTAAAGACTCGCTCAGGTCTACCAGTTCTTATGTGTTTTCCAGTGGAGCCGGATTTTCCCCCAACCCTTATCTTTTTCACCCGGAAGGGTGTACCCCATTTTGTTTAATGTCAGTTGGGGGTGCTATAAGCTCTGACGTGATACGTAGATTTAAATATACTCATGTTTTCTTATTTCCGACACTTTTTTTATTTTTATTTTTTATAATTAGTTTTATAGAGAACGAATAAGTCGTTTATCAAGCCGAACAACTCAAGATTTACACCATTGGCCATGGTGACTCCACCTGATAAAGTGACTCATTGATCATTTCCCAAAGCGTGAGGGGTTCAAACTCCAGCCAAGGCGTTTTTAGTGTCTTAAGACATCGTAATGGCCCTCCAAATATCTTCGCTATCCGCCAGCCTAACGGCTATACCTGGGGTTCCGAATCATAAAAAAAAAACAACCAAAGATTTACAAATTATTTTCATATCTCTAATTGCATTTAAGTAAACTGCTTCAATGGTATTTAAACGAAAACAATATGTTACCAATTGAGCGCTGCTTAGTGGCTTAGGGTTCATGACTTATGAATCTATTGCTCAACTTCAACCATGATTTAATTGTGTATCTACATCCCCAAATCAATAAACTCGTGCAAAGTCTCAGAGCCTATATTTGGGCATGGTGTTTTTGCTCTAAAGTATAGAATAACCTATCTCACCCCAAAAATATACAGATACCCCGTATGTAGATCCGAATATACTTATGTTTCCTTAATTAAAAAGAAAAAATCTATCTTACCCCAAAAGCCTTTATAACAAGATAAGGCATACTTTTAACGATCTCATTAACGAGTAGACTAGCGCATCTCGACAAAATATATATAACGAGGAAATTGTCGATTTTTGAGTATTGGTTACTAGGGGTGTCAATTGCCTTGCCGATTCGCTTTTTTCAAAAATCGAACCGAATCGAATGGTGAAGAAAACTTTCGAACCGAACTGAATAGTGCTCAAACCAAATTTTTTGGCTCTGGGCTCGCTTTTTCGCCTTGGTTTTCAACGTTTAGTTTTCGGTTTTTGCATTTTTTTTCGTTTTTTTTTCTCGTTGTATTTCCAAGAAATAAGTTTTTATTAGTTCGTCTTCCTGGCTCTTAGGTGCCCTGCTAATCATAAATTTTTTTTGATTTTTAATGAGAACCGAATTGAAAAATTGAATTTTTCAGTTTGGTTTTTGATATTCCTATTGGTTACACATCTAGTGTGCTTGAGCTGGTTTCATAAACTGTTCGCTGCCAAAAAAGCATATATATTTTTTATATATCTCTCGTTAAAATCTAAATTGTTATTCGAATTCCAAAAAATATCACCAAAAAAATCACGTTAAAAATGAATGTGGCGTACATACAATTTGTTTTTTTTCTCGAGCGGAACACGGCATCGCGGCCCAAATCAGCAAAGAGGAGCAAATCAATCAATCGATTTGGCAGACGTGGTGGGAGCCGACAGGTGCCAACGATGCGCCGTACGACGTGAGGGATGAGATGAGCTGAGCAGTCGACTTACGTTGTCAATGTGCAGCACGCCCCACCCCACCACAGTAACGCCCCGAATCGCCCTCCCTTTCGACATCGTGATTTGGTGCCTAGCGGGGCGGTCGCTGTCCTGACCCACGTCACTGCTGACGTCCGCACGGCCCCACTTCTCCCCCGCTTTGTGACGCCACGGACACCGTCACCCGCGAAGGGGAAAGCGAGGTCCGAAGGAGGCTCCGACGCCTTTTCCCGTTTGGCCAGCAGAAAGTCCATCATTTGCGCTGACGGAATCTTTTCGCTGGGGAAGAAAGGGGCCCCGAGAGCGACTCAATCGCGGGGCTAGTCAATGGGTAGCGAAAGCGCCCATTGTTTGCCCAATTCACACTCGAGCGGAAGGGAAATTGATTGAGTTTCGGATAATGATAACAGGGCGCTTCAGATCGTGAATATTGTGGATGGGTGAATGTAGCGGAAAGCTTTGACGGGTCTCATGTTTTGAGTCGTTTTCACGAACTTGGCGTATCTATCCCTAGGATGCATAGTTTATATGAAATGAGTTTTCATGCAATTTTAAGAGAAAATCGAATTTGGAAGGGACAGATTAACTATGCATTTTGGTTTTGCCGAGTGCTGAATTACCAACCTTTTAATACTAGCACGTGCATTGTCGGAGTGACTTTATACACTTTTGATGATGACCCTCAATCTGTAGCGTTGCATCGCTTTCAATCATTTCCAGAATTTGCAAAAATCACCGATGCCGTGAAGATCGTGGAAGACATGCTGGCAATGGACACTCTACACCCGTTTTTTAGCACGTGTTCTTTTCTTCTTTTCTCCCCAATAATTGCGCCCCCCGAAAACATGTTTTTATAGTAACAACTTTCCAAAGGTAGCAGCAGGGTTCTAAGCAGCGAGATAAGAATCCCCTTAGATTTCGGTAAAAGCAAAAGATTATAAAATTAGGGTCCACAAAGGTGACTTTGGATCCATGACCGCGACAGAGTTCAGATTCTCGGACGGTTCCTGCTCGAGCCAAGGATCCGATACCAACTCTTTTCATAAGACTATAGGATTAGAAGAAGCACGGGGAAAATTTATACGAACACGACAGGATCTATTCACAAGCCAAACTAGCGCGCACCGGACACCTGCTCGCCCTCTGATTTGGTAAAGTTAACGTCATTCTCGATGGGGTATGGTGACTTAATGATCTGGACGTCATTCCCCACTTCGTGATGTCTGGCATCTCCCGATCTCTTTTTGAACCACTAGGACAGATTTTATTATAAAGAATTAGCTTGATACAGAAGTTAATCAATCTGGACACGATGCCCAAGACACTAATAGTGAACAGATCCCTGAATATGCCTGGAAATGGTTAAAATGAAAGCGGGGGAGTAATTTCACATGGTAAAGAAACAAGTGGTATCATCACTGTATGACTATATACAATATTCCTCATCTTTCAGGCATTTCTATAGGGGAGAAAACGGAAGAATAATGGTCTTATCCTTCCAGAGAACAGCGTACTATAGAACTATTTACAGTCTTACAGACAGATAATAAAAGCAAACGCGTTACAGAAAAAAACTACTGCAGATCAATCATGATTCTCTTTGATAGTCACCCGGGATCTCCAGTCATGTATGGCGGAACGTAAAGCGTGGTTGGGTACAAGAACCATATGCTGGAGCCTCTTCCTGGTTACTGGGGATACGCTGTGCTTTTCAAGCCATGCCTTTTATTGCTCTGTGCTCGTAGGTGAAACCATCAGCAGCAATATATGGATCCTGCATCACCTCCTGCAAGATATGCAACAAACCGGGTTAGGTTGATGTCCGGGCATGTGATTAAAATGAAAATAAGACCTGCTTGTGCGATGAAAGGAGAAAAGGAAGAACTGCAAGTGTGGAGGGAAATCGTCACCTGAAGGATTGGACAAAAGTAGTGGCTCGGAGCACATGTGCTCTCTTCCAACTCTAGCATTAGCATTTGCAAAATCAGCCAGCTTCTTAAGGACTGGCAAGACTTCATTCTCAAGATCTGGTCTATCCCTGCACCTAAGTTTCGAACATTTGAGAGCAGTTTGAGCCAATTCCTCTGTTTCAGCAACTGGCCAATCTTTGACGGTATTGTCCAGAATGCTTGCAAAGGAGCCCCTTTCAATGGCCTCCTCAGCTTTCAATAGAAGTCCATTTGGGTGACGACCCATCAACAATTGAAGAATAATAATTCCAAAAGCATACAAATCCGATTTGGGTCGAACAGTTCCTGTTCTTTGGTATTCTGGATCCATGTAGTATATTGTACCGGCCAACACAGAGTCCCTATATTCCGTAATGTTATCAGGAACTACATCAGAAATAAGTTTGGCCAATCCAACATCCCCAATCTTGCTCACATAATTTCTGCCCAAAAGGATATTTCCAGGTTTTAAATCCCTATGTACGATGGGAGCAGGTTTCGAGTTGTGCAGGAATGCAAGTCCACAAGCAACTTCAAAAGTTATCCGGAACCGAACAAACCATGGAAGAGATGGCTTGCCATTCTGCTGGTAGATGTACTCCAAGCTTCCATTTTCCATGTACTCATAAACCAGGCCACGACTCTCTGGGCAGGCTCCGAGTAACAGAACCAGATGAGGATGCCGAAGTTGGCTAAGAACCTCAACCTGCAAAGGATGGGGAAAACAGCAGCAGTCACTGACAATGATCAAATTCACTTGAAGCTCCACAAAAAGGAATGAATTCATTGAAGAAGATCGCATCTAAACATTAAAATAAAAAAAAAAAAAAATCTATAACCTTTGTTCTAATAGAGACAATAGTACGAGTAGAGGAATAGATGATTACATCGACCCTAGCTGAAGGCCAATCCTTATAGAAGAGATGTATGACGCAGTTCCATAAGTAGTAACAGAGAAGTCCTAAGAAGTAAGAAGTCCCCAGTAAAATATAGAAAAGCTAGGTTGCTTCACAGATGAAGTAAATTTTCAGACGAAATGCGTTATATTAACCTAAACATGGATGAATTAGCAGACGAATCACTCAACAGAAATCTTGCACATGATGAAACTACAGTCAAGCATCAAGAGGTGAAAGAGGAAGGGTCAGGTCAAAGGGACACCTCTCTCAGGAATTCCTCTTTCCTCTCACAAGCATCTGATCGCAGAACTTTAACAGCCACAGGAGTATGATCCAGATTGCATTTGTAGACTTTCCCATATGCTCCTTCACCAATCACGTTGGTTTCAGAGAAGGAATTTGTCGCTATCTCTAGTTCATCCCGGGTGTACTTTCTATACCTCTTATCGCTCAAGAGAAGCATATCAATAATTTTATGTTTCTCTAAGGACTCTTTGTGGGCATTCAGTTCAGCAATCTGCCTTTCGTAACCCTCTTTAGCAAGCAAAATCTTTGCATCTTCAACCTCTTTTAAAGCTTCCATATATTTAGCTCTCTCTTCAGCAGCAAATTTCCTCAAAGTTTCTTCTCTTTGTAAGGCAGAATTCACTCTTCGAGCTTCTTCCCCACATTCAGAAGAAAGTTCTTGAACCTGAGAATTTAGTCATGAGAAATTGTCAAAAAAAATCAAGGGTAAACAAGAGATCATCCAGATTTCCAAGATCAGATGATTTCTTTGACTTTGTGCCATGTCCTTGAAGACTATGTCATTTGCTCATATTTCTGGTTCTCAAGACACTTGCGATTTACAATCAATAGACAAGCATCCTGTGAATCCCATCAATCTTTCTGATTTTAATAATAACTTAGAAGTTGACTGGGACAATAGCAAAATTCGAAAGCAAGATCTTTATCATTTGTTTCACACTTTCATGTTTTCAAAAGTTTGCATGAAACATGTCCGGTTAAACTAATGAAACTAGTCATGAGGTTTTAGTTCTATTGAATAATTGACAAAAACCTTGTTTTGGGCATGGACCAGCTCTTCACAAGTCCGTTCATACATAAAAATCGTGTTCTGCAACTCCCACCGCAGATTCTCTATTTCAGCCTGTACATCTGACTGCAAAATGAACACTGCACATGAATTAATACTCAGCAAAAATAAACCTTAAATACTAAGATTCTCGGGGCTGGAAAAACTTAAAAGGCCACCTGCTCAGTTGGTCTAGAAGCCATCGATGTGCTTTGCTCGACGAAATCTATTTCACGTGCATCTCCTATATACAAATGTCTACTGTCTTGATCTACATTAGCACTGTTGGGGTAATCTGTATGACCTGAAGCTAGTGCAGTCACAAAGCTAGGCTCTGATGGTGGTGATCCCCTGATGCTATCATTGAAGTCAGATTCTCCACACAAAGAATTGGCACAGGATGTTGGGTAACTGGATCCATCAAAAACATCTTTGAGGTTTGTTTGAGCCAACATACCATGACCAGAACCTTTATCTGTACGAGGGAAGATCAGATTATCTTTCCACAGCAATTCCTCTGGTAAACGAGGAGACAAATCCTACAGGAGTAAACTACCTGATTTGCTGACAATGTTGTTCCTAGATATAACATAAACGTCACAAGTTTCAGGAGCACAGGTAAGAACAGTTGCAGGTACCGCTGCTCCCTTCAGCTTCCTAGCAAGATGAACAAATTGTTAGGATTTAACCATGAAAGTGAGAGAAGATTTAGCCTAAGGATAAAAAGGTGAGAAGACACGGACAAAAAAGTTCAGCAAACAATTGCAATAAATTTTACATGAACAATTACATGCTTATAGTATGCCTTGCATGCACCCAAACACAATTCCAAGCTTGGAGCAAATAGCTCTATAGGTTTCAGAGACGAGTCTCAATCTAATGAAATAATAGCATCAGCATAGATAAAAAGAGCTCGAACAAAATGGAATTAAGAGTAGCTTGACTCTAATTCATCTACTCCTTTGAAAATATGGAAATATCTACTTCCATAAATGTATGTTCGGCAATCAGACGCTCTGATTAAGTCTAACAACCATAAACACCATAAATCTTTTAGAAGGGAACTGTAAGAATAGAGATTATCTTCCCACCAAATAAGTACTTGCAGTGGTACCTTGCAAAGGCATTCGATGAGCAGGAACCCAGAACTAGATTATTTATTCCCACGTTTGACACAAATTGAAGGAGTGCAGCCGCAGGATTGTCATCTTCTAGCACCAAAGTTTCCACCTACCAAATGCATAACATCGAATTTAAAAAAAAAAATTGCTGCCTTCAATGATCTTTGCGAAATTCCACGGTACAACTATAGTGGTACTTCCTTATTCAATTTCCTCAATTTCTCAAACTACCTTGTACAGCTTATCTCAATTCTAAATTCATTTCAGATTTGTGACCGCAGATCTCCTACATTTCCCCCAGAAAACTTACACGTATCGGTTTCTCAGATAGCATCGACCGAGCTCAGTACATAATTCCGACAATTAGAGCTCAAGGCAATCTCTATTCAACGTTGATACTTGATTCTAACCAAAACGGAACACAAGCTAAGCAAGCGAAACTCACCTTCCAAGGTTTGCACAGTTTCTTAAACGGAACAAACACCTGCTCATACTTCACTTTCGTTTCCTCCACGTACATCGCGACCACACTGTCGTCCAATTCCGCCACCGGTATACGATCTCCGCCTGCGAGGAACACAGCATTGAATCGAAACGATCGCGCGTTGACTCGGTCAATCAACACCACAAGAGTCTACGGCCATAAGAATTGCCGTCAAAACAACAAAAGGCGCGTGTCAACGTGATGCGCGGGCGGTCGCGGAACGTACTTGGAGTGGGGATTGAAGTGACTCTGGGCATCACGTGGACCAAGACGAACCGGTCGGCTCTCGGCATGAGATTCTCGACGGCCCAACGGACGGCGCGGCGGCTTCCTCTTCCTCCTTCGAAGCCGCTCAAGTCGCCTTCACCGCCACCGCCACCGCCGTCGTCGCCGGCGGAGGGCCACGGTCGCCACCACCAGTGGTGCTCATTTCGCACCAAAAGGCGCGCTCGTTTCGCTGTGGAGAGAGAAAGGGGATGGAGGGAGAACAGTGAAAGGCCGATTTGACCTTTGTAGGGAAGGTGCCGCTGGGTGAAAATGGGCCAGGAATTATGAAGCGGGCCGGAAATTTGGGCTTAACAAATGACGGGCCGATTAGGAACGATGAGGCCCAAACGAACGGTGCTTGCTTTTTGCATGCTAACATCAAAGCGAAGGGTTCCATTGAAAGAAAGCCCAAGATTATTCAGTTTTCCTTGAAATATCGAGAGATTAATTCTCATTATTAGGAAAAATGATAACTCTAATTGGCCGTTAAGAATTCCATAGTTCGCACCTTGCCCTATAAAGAAGTTGTGTTATCGGTTATGAGAAGCATATTTTATCATGATATACTATACCAACGTGCATTAATCCCAAGTCCTTGATTATGGATGGCTCTCGAGGGGACAGATATGGTTCCTAGTTCCACATGAGGAACTGGACCACTCCGAGAGACCGGTCAAGATTTCTTATTTTTATTATATTTTATTACGAAGCAAACCCTAATCAGTAAATTATTTTCTTCTCTTTCAATGTTGGGAAACTCCAACTTGTAGGGAATAGAAGAAAACAGAAAAGAAGAAGAGGAAATCACTAGTTCCTAGAACGATCATGAAATCGAATCAGATGGGTTGGCCCAATCTAATTCCAGAAAGCTGCGTCCAAGCGGTGCGCAGCAGCAAGGCTTCAAACCACGTAAGAGGTTTGAACTAAAGGCGTGGGGCCCATTCCTTTCTTCGTGGGCCAAGCCCACGGATCTCATGGAGTTCCTAGAAACAAACCACCGTTGCATGTTCCTCCAACAAAAGTTGAATACTGTGCTATGGCATTTGCTACATGTGAAATCACGTGGCCTCACATGCTTCTCTCGGATCTCCACGTTGACATTATCATTGCTGATCTTTTTTGTGATAATAAAGCGGCCATCCACATTGCCACTAATCTTGTCTTCCACAAGCGCACCAAACACATTGAGATTGACTGTCAGTTGGTTTGTGACCAAATTCAAGAAGACACTTTGCATACTCTTCACGTTCTCGGTCACTCCCAACTTGCGGACCTGTTCATGAACTAGTCACATGTGATTTATTTTGTAATTTCAAGAACAAGCTGTTGACATGTTTACATTCACCAACTTGAGGGGGAGTATTGGTGAATTAGGTTTATACTAAATGGCATAATTGTCATTGTATTGTTTTGGCCCTAAATCCTATATATATATATTGTAAATTATTTCATCAATGCAAGCAATGTTTACCTAAACTCTACAGAGCCATTTCTAGAACCTTGTATTACCGATACGAATTGATCAAGAGCTAAATACTATACAACGACGCCCTGGGACCTTATTCTAAGTCCTACACACGCACGATACCTTTTAAAAATGATGGGGCTGTTGTATAATCATTTCTCTTAAATTAATTTGCTGCCTTCCATGATGTTCGCAAAATTGCATGGTCCAACAATAGTTGTACTTCCTAATTCCATTCCCTCATTGAGAAATGAGTGGATGATCGCTGGATTAGTCTCACGCCCATCGGTCTCACAAGAGTGATAAAGCCACATCAACCACTCATTTAAATTTGAAAACCAAGCCACCTCTTTTACTAGTTTCCACTTTCTAGGGTTGGAGTAATAATTAAGAAAAGAGTTAATACTTTGAAAAACCACAAATTGGTACGCCATTGACAAACTTACCCAATACTTATTTTTTGACTACGAAAAATTCCAAACTAGAATGACCACAAAAATCTCAAATTTGTACACTTGTGACAAATTTACCCCACATTAGTTTGTTCGATTGCCAAAAACCTCAAAATGTCACAAATATATCATCCGTTAAATTGAATTAATACCACAAAAACCACAAAAAAATGATACAACTATGACAAACAGAGAATAAAATCTCAAACTGATACATCAATAAATTGTTTTGTGTTATCAAATTCAGCAATTTGATAATAAAATTTGACAAAAATTAATAGATGGTAAATCTATTACAAGTATAACGGTTTGTGGTAAATTATCAAATGTGTACCAATTTAGGGTTTTTGGTTGTCAAAAATTAGTTTATGGTAAATTTGTTATAGGCGTATCAATTTAGGGTTTTTAAGTTATTAATCATAGACTTATTTTTTTAATTACTTGCCATAGATCTTAATTACGGAATAAAAAGTCTAGTGGAATTTTTATTCACTCCTCAAATTTGTTAATCGAAATGTCTTACCTGACTTAAAACTCATAGAAGTCCAAATCTTAAAAATTACAAACTTATTAACTTTAAAAATTTTTACTTTAAACTTTTTTACTTTGATTTATGACATTACTTAAAGCTATTTGTTTTAGTAATAGCACCACCTAATTTACACAACTTAGAGCATCGATAAGTTCGACTCCAACACTAACGGTCCAAGCTAACTCGAAAATCCAAATCATCGTCATGTGACTGGCCAAAAATGAATTTTATTTAAAAATTTGAAGTACATTGAGTTTCTTGAATTAAGGTTTTTCCCTCTCTTATTATTATTATTATTTTTTTTTTGGGTACGACTCTACTTTTTCATAGTGCCAGCCAACTTTTAATTTAAAATAAGTAAACTAGATAATTATGTATTGTGTCTAAGTTCAACAAATGCTAGAAAGAGATTCATTGCATTGTATAAATTTTCACTTGTTCGGTATAAATATGAGTGGGTTACTAATTTGACATTCATTATATATCTGGAATAGGTGAAAAAATTTCGTGAGGGCGCTACAAAAAAATTTAGTTTTCCATTTTTAATTACTTATCCAAAGTGTATAGAACAGGAAAAATTCTAAGCAAGAGCTTGAAGTACCCTCATTTTTCAAATAAGGATATGAATTGGATATTGTTTCAAATAAGGGGCTTGAAGTGGCCATATCGCCCTCTTAAAAAAGCTTCAACATACTATTTGATAAGGGCAATTTCGTCTTTGAATTTTTTTTTTGTTTTATTTTTCATAAAAAACTAATTTTTAAAAAAAAAAAAAAAAAGAGAGCAGAATAGAGACGGGAGGGAGAGCTCCCTCCCGCCTGTGGCTGTTGCCCCATCGCCGATGGGGTGATGGCGATGGCCGGTGACCCTCGTCGACTAGAGGTGAGGCCCTTGCTAGAGGCGGGAGAGGGTGGCGACCCTTTCTCGGGCCACGCCTTCATTGCCCGCCCTTGCCTAGGTGTCGACGACCCGCCGACCAACACTACTACCCCACCAATGATGGGGTGGCGGCCATAGGCGTGGGGGCTCCTCTTGCCTCTTTTTTTTTTTTTGTGTATATTAATTTTTTTTTTAATTTTTAATCTAATTTAATTTAAACTTAAATTGTGGTTTGACGAAAATACCTCTAGTCGGTTGGAATTTTTTGCTAGCCGATGAGTGGCGAGGCTAGGCCCTAATTGAAACAAATATAACCACTCCAGGCTATTCTTTGAGATTGATATAGCCACTTCAAACCCTTATTTAAGATGGCCTTTATTTGGAATATTCCCTAAAAAAAGTTCACAAATAGTAATTGCATTTCCTTCTTGTTGGTTCTATCCTCTTTTTCAAAAATAAGAGATATTGTCCAGTATTTAGGAAGTTTCTATCAAAATTCCTTTCCAAGTTGCCAATTCCATTTTAAAGGTAATGTCGGTACTACGTGACGATTTCCTCTTCCTTTGCCAAAGCCGCTGATGTTGCCCTTTACCATTGCCGCCGCCGCAGTCGTCACCACCGGTGGTGCTCATTTCGCACCAATAGGCGCGCTCGTTTTGCTATGGTCTGAGAGAGGGAGAGGAAGGACAGTGAAAGACTGATTTTGACCTTTGTAGTGAAGAAGCTGCCGTGTGAAAATGGGCCAGGAATTACGAAATGGTTTTGTAATTTGGGCTTAACAAATGAAGGGCCGATTAGGAACGATAAGGCCCAATTCAATGGTGCTTGCTTTTGCATGCTAAGGGTTCTCATTAGTAAGGGTTCGTTATTTGCTTGATTAGCCTTTCATGATAACTTGAGTATTGGATGTAAAGTCATTCACAATTTCATGATGAAATGGTAGACAGTTGTAGGATAATGTGTATAAAACTTCTTAAGTGCATTCATTACTTAATTATCATTAACTGTTAAGAATTTTGTAGTTCGCACTTCACACCATTATAATGTAGGATGAAAAACTCATACATCTTGATTAACAATGCACCAAAGCAAAAGTGCAAGGATCTACTTAATCTTGAACCTAAGATACCAAAGTTCGAAATTAAAGTCACGATTGAAATTTCAATGCTTTTTTTTTTCTAGGGGTACGTTCAATGCATGTAGTTTTTTGGATCTTTAAATACCGAACCACATATTCATCTAATAACTTAAACTATTAATATAGTTGACAGTAATTTCACTGAGTTATGGTGGTATTTCCTATCATATGTTAAATCAACATATATCTTTTCATCATGATATCAATTTAAGGTGTTAGATATTCATTTGAACTTTTAACAGGTTAATTAAGTGTTTTATTCTGCATGCGAAAAATCTTACCTTCGCATCACAATGTAATTTTCTTGGATGAATCTCGAGGATCGAGACCACAACCCTATGAATGAAACCATATGTCATTTCATGGATGAAGAGTCTTTGTTGATGCTTGTATGCATTTGTGAAAAATTGAGATAAGTGTATTGGAAATTTTAAAACTTTTTATAAGGGTGCAATTAAGTCTTAAAATTTTTGAATAATGCAATCAAATTTTAAAATTTATCAAATTGATGTAATCAACTCCTTCCACTAACTCCATCTAACTTGACAAATAGAAAATATGAACATGATTTTGGATTTGATTACATTAATTTGACAAGTTTTAGGACTCGATTGCATTAATTTAACATATTTTATGATTTGATCATACTATTAAAAGTTTTATAATTCAATTATACTTTCATAATAATAAGTTTTAGAATTTGTAGTCCACTTATTTTGTGAAATTTGTGGAGCAAGAGGTGTGAATCTTTTGCCATGAAAACTGTTCATCTGTAGCTGTACACATTTACTTTTTAACACCCGACATGTTGAATTTAAAAGGAAATAAAGTCAACTTCGACAATACGAACCAATGCAACTTGTAAAAGGTAAAAAAATCCTTGGAAATCCCATTTATAGCAAGATCAGATCACAATTCCCAAGGCTGGATGGGCGGAAATTCGAGCTAGCAATATAGTTACGTGATTCCCTTTACGCAAAGAATTCAGTTGCTCTCGGCCGCCGACCACGTGCCCAGGATCCGGAATTTAATCAAATTTGGGATAACTACTTAAATAATTTTCGTTTTGATTTTATATACAATGTTGTCTCTAGATTTTGAATTTATTCAATATAATTCTCGAACTTTAAACTCAATGTGCAATTAATGTGATACTGAACTTTTCGTAAATGTCCAATCTTAGACAAATTTAAATTTCCCGGATAATATTGGACATTTGGTAAAAGTTTATGAATTAATTTTGACATTTTCCCTTTTTTGATTCATGCACTCTCGCGTCTATGCTTTTGGTGAATTTTGCGCAGAAGAAAATAAATTTCAAGTAGGGTTTCTACAATATTATTTTTATCAGCAATTCACACAAATCATCGATTCTAACAAATAAAATATACAAATCATCGATAGTGGAGATATTGTAAGAACCCCATGTTCTATTTGTGGGAATCAATATAGATCTCAAAGATTTGATTCGTGAATAATCAACGATTCATAAAATATCTTCCTAATTAAAAAACAATCTTTGCATTGTTTAAGAAAATGGGTCGGCAAAAAATATCTCCGTCGTTGATGTTCGAGCATGGACTGTTATGATGATGTAAACATTTTTTAGTGACTAATATTTATGCACAATAGAAATTGTCTTTTCTGAAAAAGTATTTTTCAAATCATGTAACTTGTCATGTAACGCAATCGGCTCGATTTAATCGAGTGAGCCTACACACATTTGCTGGCCAAAAAAAAAATAAATTGAACTAGTGGTTGGATTCATAGCTGTGAATGAAGTTACTGTTATGGCTAAAATATTATCTAAAGGGGGGTGAGTAGGTAATTTTGCGGAAATGAAAGAATTTAAACTAATATTGCAGCGAAACAACTTCTGATGAAGTGGTAAGATTTTACTGGTGTACAATTCTATCATGATTAATAAAATAGAATAAGGCATAGAGAATTACACACTTAAGATTATAGTGATTCGATTTTTGCAAGCCTTTGTCCACTCTTTGCGCTATAGCCAATTGACTGGAATCCATTGATAAGGTTACAAGATTTGAGCTCTAAACACTCAAGCTCGTGTGTATGACTCCTCACACATTCTCAACCTCTAAATGGTTATACAATGATGCTCAAAGCGACGAATGTAAAAGATCACGAAACATTCTCAGACTTTGAAATTAAAAACTTCAATTCTCGTGGGACGTGAATGATGTCCCTTCTGCTTCGAGACCTCCTATTATATTCCTCCTAATCCAAGCTAACCGTTAGACATAACTCCAGGAGAATTATCCAGCCAATCTACCCTTGGTCCTGGATATGGTTGAGATTCGAGAAGATCCGATTGTGTCAGGATTGCCGAGGATGAAACTTCCCATAAGATTTGCTGCCCATATAGCAAGTCGGGTTTCCAAAAGTTGAGTGTTTATGTTTAGAAAGAACAACTTGCCTTTTATAAGAAGATTGAGGAAAGTTCAGAATCTAGAAGAAATTATGAAAACTTTTCTTTTGAAACTTTTCTAAAATATAACAAGGAATCTAGTTAATTTTCCACTAGTTGTTGCACAAGTGATTTACTCATTCTTAGCCGTTTGATAAAATATCCGACCGAGAAAGAGTTCCATCAAACTTTCCTCTTGAAAAATACTTTTATTCAGAAAATAAAGTCTCTAAGTTTTGTCAATCATAAAAACCACAGAGGGAAATAGTTTGAGAATGCGTGATCTAGAGATTGGTTAGAATAATAATTCGAGATTGCCCGATTTGGAGATCGATTAGAATAATATATCTCGAGATTGTCCGATCTGGATATTGATTAGAATAATATAGTTCCCGGATTGCCCGCCCTAGAGAGATCGAGTTGCGGCGAAAACAATAAAAGCTTCACCGCAAAGTGTCGCCCAAATTCATCAACTTGTTTGCCAGACCGTCATGATGGTTGGAACAATTTGCTACACTTACGCCCGAATTAGAATCATAGTTGAAAGTCGGCGTGTTAGATGGACCCACCCTTCCTTTAAAATGGTAATAATTTATGCGGATCCCGATTCGGATGGATTTCGCTCCACGCGTACATGATGATGCCAATGAAGTACAGTATCGCCCTATTAGCCTTTGTAACTTTGCATATAAAATAATATCGAAAATTTTGGCAAATAGATTGAAAAGATGGCTGCCTATGCTGATTTCAGGGGAGCAAAGTGCCTTTGTCAATGGAAGACAGATTCAAGATAATATTTATGTCGTGCAAGAGGTGTTGCACCAATTGAGAATGAGAAAGAGGAAAAACATTTTCAAGCAAAGTGCTAAAGCTTGATATGAAGAAAGCATATGATAGAATTGAATGGGATTTCTTACAAGGTTGCTTTTGCTTTGAAAATGGGTTTCGTGCAAAATGGGTAAGTTGGATCATGCAATGTGTAACTACAGTCACTTTCGGTATTAAGTTCAATGGAGAACCCCTCCCTTTTTTCACTCCTAGTAGAGGTATCCGACAAGGGGACCCTTTATCACCTTATCTTTTCATTTTAGTGGCTAACAGCTTGTCTTCTTTGATGGGTAAAGCCTTGCAAGATGGGAGTATTAAAGGAATAAAGTTCAATAGATTCTCCCCCACTTTGACCCATTTATTATTTGCAGATGATTCAATTTTCTTCTTGGATGGATCTTTACAGAGTGTCAAAATGTTGCACTGCTAAATCCGCATTGTTATGCCTCGGGACAAGCCGTAAACCTAAACAAGTCTGGCATCTTCTTTAGTAAAGATTGTCCTCATCTATTAAAGGAAAATATGAAGAGAGAATTGAGGGTTCTAGAGCTACGAAGAAGCCAGGCAAGTACCTAGGACTCCCATCCGACCGGGGCATCAAAAAGACAAATGTTTGCATGGATTTTAAATAGGGTAAACATGAAATTGGAGGGATGGAAGGAACAAATTATATCTAAAGCAGCAAGGAAATTCTCCCGAAATCGGTAGTGCAGGCAATTCCTCAATATGCCATGTCGGTTTTCAAAATTCCAGTTTCAATTTGCAAGGCTATAGAGAGGAAAATAGCAAATTTCTGGTGGAAAAGCAGCGAATCAAAAGCTGGTCTGCATTGGAAGCGATGGGAAGTTATGAAAATGAGGAAAGACAGGGGAGGAATGGGTTTTAAAGACCTAATTACTGTTAATAATGCCCTTCTGGGTAAACAAGCTTGGAAGATGGTAAAGTATCCAGATGCACTGTGGTGTAAATTATTTAAAGGGCTCTACTTTAGTCGTAAAGACTTCGGCATGCTGAAAAAGGGCCCAAACCTTCTTGGGGTTGGAAAAGTTTACTTTTAGGAAGAGAGACTATTGCGGATTCAGTGAGATGGTCGATCGGAAATGGTCAAAATGTCAATATCAGAACAGACAAATGGCTGAAGAGAGGATTAATTGGAGGGCCAGCAAACAAAAATGACCCACAGAAAGTTTCTGAATTGATGAATTTTGAAACAGAGCAATGGAATCAAATGTTGTTAAATGATCTTTTTGATGAGCAGACTACTCAGGAAATTCTAGCAATCCAAATTAATTGTCATATTACAACTGATGAATTGATCTGGACAGGCACAAAGAATGGAACCTATACAGTCAAAAATGGATATAACATCTTAAGAGATAGTATGACAGAAAACAGAGCACTGGAGCATCCCTCTTCCTCATATCAAACATCGTCAGAACTATGGAATGCAATATGGAAAATGCGGACCAGTCCTAAAGTGAGGATTTTCGCTTGGAATATTTGTCAAAACGCCATCCCATCTAAGGAGAACCTATGGAAAAGGAAAATTTTACCTGATCCAGTATGTGATCTTTGCCGAGATAAGATGGAAACGGCCGAACATATTCTTCTCCTATGTCCCTGGACTGCACGGGTATGGAGCCACCCAAAAATTAACCTACAAGTGAATGCACAGGAGGTTACACGAATCGATGAGTGGTTGGCACGATTTATAAGGAAAACACGAACCTCCCGTCCCTGGAATTGGTTGCTAACATTCTATGGCAGGTATGGAAGGAGCGCAACAACCACATCTTTCGAGGTACTAAACCGGATGCCTGCAAAGTGGTAGATCTGGCCCATTTTCAGCAAGAAAGCTACAAAAAATGGGGCTTTATGCATCATCAAGTAGAAAAGGAAGAGGAGGAGAAGACACCTTCAACCTGGAGAGCTCCGGCTGCGGGATCCTTGAAGCTCAATGTCGATGGGTCGATCTGCGAGGGGTCAACGGAAGGAGCTGTCGCCTGCATCGTCCGGGACTCATCCGGAAGCCTCGTGGATGGATTCACTAAACCTGTTCGAGCGGCATCAGTTTTGCAGCTTGAAACCCTAGCGCTGTTCGAAGCTCTGAAGTATGTAAAAGAGAAGCAGATCGGTTCAGTTTTGGTGGAATCTGACAGCAAAAGCCTCGTGCAATCGCTGAAGTACACGGAAGAGATAAGCTGGGAGTCACGTGGGACATGGACGAAATGTAAGTCTCTTCTCCATAATTTGCCGCAAGTGGGCCTATCTTTTTGCCCACGTTCTGCCAACTCAGTGGCAGATTGGGCTGCGCAACACCAAAGGAGAAATACTCTCCCTTCCAACTGGATCGCTTCACCACCTCCTGGACTGTGGGCCTTATTATGTATTGATGCCCCATTAGTGGGTTCTGCTGGTCCTGTTATTATATAAATAATACGATCTCCTTTCGACCAAAAAAAAAAAAAAAAAAAAAAAAGTACAATAGCACATGAAAAAAAGAAGCACAAATCGCACGCAAATTGTCGGTCGACAAGATCCTCGACTTCAGGATCCGCCCTTTTGAAGTGCTCGAGCGAACTCCCCCAGATACTCCGATTGCAACTCCGCGTTGCCAAATATCTCCCTCGTGGCCCATGCGTTTGCCCTCACCTGCTCTCCCTCCGGCTCCACCATGACCTGCCGAATCGTCTGGGCCACCGAGTCGCTCGTGAACGACCCGTCGGCCTCGTCCTTTAGCACCTCGAACCCAACCCCTCTCTCTTTGAACAGCCTTGCCATCAACCCTTGGTCGGCATTCGCTCCAGAGAATAGAATCAGCGGCCGGCCTTGCCCGAGCGACTCAATGGCGGAGCTCCAACCACAGTGGGTCAAGATCCCTCCGATTGCTGCGTGGGCCAGGATTTCGGCCTGAGGAGCCCAACCCATCCACAGATAACCTCGGCCCGCGACCCGACTTTCGAACCCCGGAGGTATGTTCTCCGGGCCGGGCCTCTGACCCACCACCCAAACGAAGGGCAAACCCGACTTCTCGATCCCTCTGGCGAGCTCCCCTATCATCTCCGGGCTAATGTTAACCTCGGTGCCAAGGCCGACGTAGAAGACCGACTTCTCTTTCTTATCTTCAAGCCATCTTTTCAGCTCGAACCATCTCTCGTCTCCCCGCTGCGTTTGTGGCAGGGTGGCAATAAGCCCACGGGGACCACGGGTTTTCCGTAAAGCTTCTCGAGCAGCCTCAGCGGATCGGCCTCAAACTCGCCACAGCTCCTCACGGCCACGAACTTGGAACCCCGAATCGACTTGCCAAACCTCTGAAAATCCGAAACTCCGGTGTCCATGCAATCCTGATGAGTGACTATCTCGTGGAGCGTGAACCTGACCTTGGACGGGTAATCTATCCACTCGGGAACGATGGTCAAGTCCTCCGGCCTTCGGCTCGGGCCATCGGTCAAGACGGAAGGTGGTCCGAGGAAAGCGAGACTAGTAGCACTGAAAACACTAAAGTATGCCGAGTTCACACCCAGTCGGCTCGCAACTTGGGGCAACCAGTGCGACACAAAGTCTTGGATTATCCAGTCCACGCCGGAGCGTTGAAGAAACTCGTCAACAGCTGGCTCGAGCATATCGTAGGCCCTTTTGAGGTACGGGACCTTGTTGTTCGGCAGCTCGGCAGTCGACTCAGCCAAGTCCGGGAGGCCATGGACGCGAGGCAATGGGAGCTCAACGAGGGTTATCGAGGGATGTCGGTCTGTGGGGAGCTTTTGGAGGTTTTTCGGGGTGGAGATGAAGGAGACGCGATGACCCTTTTGAGCTAAGAAGGTGGCGACCTCGAGGAAGGGCATGAGGTGGCCGTAAGCGAGCCATGGGAACATCGCAATGTGGAGCTTCTTCTCTTCGTTTTCCATGGTGGTGTCTAACTTTTCCTTTTATTCGATGGATCTGGTACCGTGACTCTCTATATATACAAGGACTGTCTGGAGGGACGGTGCTACAGCTGCCCATTTAAAATTCTTATTGATGCTGGCATAAGCAAGATCGCATCTCAATACGATAACTTATTTAATGGGACTACGAAAATTTATATTATGAACGTGATATGTTAAATGATAAGGCTTGAGAATATTGTATTATTGATGTGTGCTTCTCAAGAACGAAGTGCAGCCCGGTGATAGCAAGTCTCGTGGAAAACCATATGGGGAATTGGCTTGAGAATATTGTATTATTGATGTGTTCTACACACTTACGGTACCTTTCAAAAGTAATGGAGCCGTTGCATAATTCTCTTAAATTAATTTGCTGCCTTCCATGATCTTCGCGAAATTGCACGGTCCAATGATAGTCATACTTCCTAATTCCATTTCCTCAATTCTCAAAGAGAAATGAGTGGATAACTGCCCCATCAATCTCTCAAGAGTGAGGGAGGCGCATCAACCACTCCTGTAAAGATGAAAACTGGGTTACTTCTTTGACCAGTTTCCTCTTTCTAGGATTGGAGCAATAATTAAGAAAAAATTCGCGAAATTAATTTTTTTTCCCATGGATCACTAAATTAATTAAGAAAAGGGAGAAAGCCACAAAAAATTCAAAACTATGTTTATTATAACACATTCATTCCAAACTTATTTTGTGACACAAAAAAATATAAATTTGTGTTTATGTGACACATTTACTTCAAAAAATAATAAATTTTGAGGTAAATGTGTCATATAAATATTAAGTTTGAGACTTTTGGTGTCGCGGAAAATAATTTGGAATAAATAGGTCACATGGGTATAAGTTTAGGGTTATGGGTATCGTAGGCATAAGTTTGGGGGTTTTTGTGTAAAAAAAAATCTGGAGTAAATGTGTCACATGTGTCTAAATTTGGGGTTTCTTGGGTTGTAATTTTTTTTTTTTTTTGGATAAATATATCAAGTGGGCATACTTTATGATTTTTTGTGACCGTTTCTTTTAAGAAAAAAAATTCTAGTAGAGTTTCTATTCACTCATCAAATTTGTCTTACCCGACTTAAAACTCATAGAAGTCCAAATCTAAAAAATCACAAACTTATTTTTCCACTTTGATTTCGACGTTACTTAAGGTTATCTGTTTTAGCGATAGCAACACCTTATTTACGCAACTTAAATCATCGATAAGTTCATCTCCAACCATAACAATCCAACTTTATACGAAAATCCAAATCATTATCTTGTGACTAGCCAAAAATGAAATTTATTTAAAAATTTAAAGTATATTGAGTTTGCTTAATTAAGTGTTTTTTTCCTCTCTATCTTTTTTTTTTTTTTTTTTTGTGGGTAAAACTCAACATTTTCACGGTACTAGCTGAAAATGTTTGGCGAGGACGTCATAAAAAAAAAAAAAATTGAGTTTTCCATTTTTAAGTACTTATCCAAAGTGTTTTAAAAAATGTTCACAGCAGTAATTATGTTTCATTCTTTCTGGCGGCGCCACCCGGTAGTGCTCATTTCGCACCAATAGGCGCACTCGTTTTGCTGTGGACAGAGAGAGGGAGAGAGAAAACAGTGACAGGCCGATTTTGACCTTTGTAGTGAAGAAGCTGTTGTGTGAAAATGGGCCTGGAGTTACCAAACGGGCTTGTAATTTGGGCTAAACAAATGACGGGCTGGTTAGGAACGATGAGGCCCAAGTAAATGGTGCTTGCTTTTGCATGCCAAGGGTTCTCATTAGTAAGGGTTCATTATTTGCCTGATCAGCCTTTTATTATAACTTGAGTTTTGGATGTATATTAAATTTTCTAAGTGCATTCGTTGCTTAATTATCATCCACCATTAAGAATTTTGTGGTTCATGTTTCATACCATTACGATGTAAAATGAAAAGCTTATATATCCTGATTAACAATGCACCAAAGACAAAGTTCAAGGATCAACTTAATCTTGAATCCAAGATATCAAAGTTTGAAATTAAAGTCTCGATTGTAATTTCGACACTTTTCTTTTTCTAGTGGTAAGTCTAATGCATGTAGTTTTTTTAAATGCTTAAACATTGAACCATATATTCATCTAATGCTTATATTTTAAAAATAATTGGCATTGATCTCACCGAGTTACGGTGGTATTTCTTATTGTATGTTAAATTAACATTCTTCATGATGTCATAAATTAAGGTGTTAGATATTCATTCAAACTTTCGAGAGGTTAATTAAAGGTGAGTGTTTTATTCCAAATGCGAAAAATCCTCAGTTTGCATCACAACTTAATTCACTTGGATGAATCTCAAGGATCGGGACCATCGCCCTATGAAAGAAACCGTATGTCGTTTTGTGGATGAAGAGACTTGTATGCATACATGAAAAATTAAGATAAGTGTATTGAAAATTCTAAAACTTATTATGAAAGTATATTAAGTTTTAAAACTTTTAAATAGTGCAATTAAGTCTTAAAATTTGTTAAACTGATTTAATAAAGTCCTAAAACTTGTTAAGTTAGTATAATCAAGTTCTTTCATTAACTTCATCCAACTTTGAAAGTGAAAAACATTAATAAAATTTATAATTTGATTGTATCAACTTGACAAATTTTGAAACTGTTTATCTATTAAACATTTACTTTTTAACACTAGTCGTGTTGGATTAAAAAGGAATAAAAAAGTCAACTTGGACAAGACGAAGCTATTTAACTTGGGTAAAAGTAAACTTGGACAAGATAAAGCCATTCAATTTGTAAAAGGAAAACATCCTCAGAAATCCCATTTATAGCAAAGATCAAATCACAGTTCCCAAGATGGGGTGGGCGAGAGTTAGCCATTCAATTTGTAAAAGGAAAAAATCCTCGGAAATCCCATTTATAGCAAGATCAGATCACAATTCCCAAGATGAAGATGGGATGGGCGAGAGTTAGCCATTCAATTTGTAAAAGGAAAAAATCCTCGGAAATCCCATTTATAGCAGGATCAGATCACAATCCCCAAGATGGTATGGGTGGGAGTTAATGCTAGCAATAGTTACATGATTCCAGCCTACAATGTGCCTAGGTTTCGTTTTTTTTTTTTTTTTTTTTTTTTTTTGAGCGTGGAAAGGAAAAATATAAAAAAAAGAAAGAAAAAGGAAAAAAATTCAAATAATTTAAAAGACGAAATTTTCCTTCACCAAACTGTGAGTTCGGGTTTTATTTGAGATTAATATAGTTACTTCATACTTTTATCTGAAAAAATGAGAGCATTTTGGGTTTTTATTTGAAACAGTGTCCACCTCAAGCCCTATCATTTAAAAAAATGATGGCACTTTAAGCATTTATATGAAATTTTTTCGGGAAGATATTTCTCAAATTGTGTAATTTGTCGCGTAACGCAATTGGCTTAATCTAATCGAGCGAGCCTATGCAAATTTGCTAGCAAAAGAATGATGGTTGGGCTCATAGCTGTACAATGAACTCACTCTCAATCGCCTACATTACATTAGTATAGATAGATCAAGAATGCCTGATCTAGAGATCGAGTTGTCTCTTGATATTTTGCAGTTCATCTTCAAAGCACCGCTTGTGCCAAAAACGATAAAAGCTTCCCTGCAAAGCGTGGCCCCAAATTCATCAACTTGTCTGCCATAATGATCGGAATAGCTGCTGCATTTACATCCGAATTAGAATGGCGGTTGAAGGTTGGGGGGTGTTCAGTCTGAAAAAAGAAAGGCATGCGCTGCACGAATAAAGTACACTTAGATGGACCCGGCATTTACTCTGAATGGTAATAATTTTTGTGGACCGCGATTCAGACGAGTTTCGCTCCATGCATGCATGTGACATGGCCACAAGCATGATCCAATACTGTCCGTGATCGGGCCGTGTCCCGTACAAGGGCCAGCCCATGAGCTACCCATGGGCGCGACTCGTGCACGACCCGTGATCAATGTTCGATCGGCTTTACACGCAACCCGTGATTGCTTACCTACTCATGTCAAGTGACCTGTCCTTACTTCGACACGCCCCACGCTTTCTCAAGATCTCGCTATGGAGTGGGCAGTGTACAGACTTGAATGATGGCGTACGTTTAAACATAGCGGTTGGATTGGAAAGAAGATTGACGGATGAAATGAGGCACCCAAACTTTGTATAAATAGGAGACCTCCCTCTCATTGTATTAAGCTCGTTCACAAGAAAATACACTCTCTCTTTGTTCATATGACCTTTGTATTCGTGCGTGCGTGTGTGAGGCTAACTTGGGGATCGAAAATCCTAAAACCGCATAGGTGTGTGATCGATCGGAATGAACCGACCCGTGACACATGCATGATGCCAATGAAGTACAATCACAGAGAAAGCTCTTTGTCCACAAGGTCATTTCATCAACTCGAGGCTCTACCCTGTTCAAGTGCTCGAGCGAACTCCTCCAAATACTTGCGTTGCAGCTCCACGTTACCGAATATCCCCCGCATGGCCCATGCGTTCGCCCTCACCTTCTCTCTCCGGCTCCACCATTACCCGCCTTATCGTCTTGGCTGCCGAGTCGCTCGTGAACAACCTGTTTCAGCCATCCCTTGGTACCTCCGACTCGACCCGTCTCTTGTCCATCAGCCTCGTCACCAGCCCTTGGTCTGAGCTCCCCGGAAAACAGTATCAGCGTCCGCCCCTGCCCAAGTGCCTCTATGACGGAGCTCCACCCGCAGTGCGTCAAGAACCCACAGACCGATGGGTGGGCCAGGATGTCAAGCTGCCTAACCCACCCAGACGAAGCCTCGACCCGACACCTAGCTTTCAAACCCGGAAGGGATAATGCCGGGCCGGCCTTTCAGCCTACCACCCAGATGAAGGGCAAACCTGATTTTCGATCCCACACACCAACTTGTGCATAAACTCTCGACTCAAAGCAACCTCGGTGCTGAGGGCGACGTAAAACGCCGACTTCTCTTCCCTATCATCCAACCGTTGCTTTAGCTCACTCCATTTCCCTTCTCCTTCGTGCTGGCTTTTATTCTGGGGCGGCAAAAGCCCCATTGGAACTACGGGTCTCGCGTGAAGCTTCTTGAGTAGGCTCAATGGCTCGGCCTTGAACTCGTTACAGGTCCTTATGGCCATGATTTCGCAACCCTGTACCAACTTGCCATACCTTTTGAAAGCCGACATATTAGATTCAAAGTCCACGAAATCCTCTTCGTTAATCACCTTATGAAGCCTGAACGCGACTTTGGTAGGGTGAGTAACCCACTCGGGAACGACCATGAAGTCCTCCGCCGTCTTGGCCCCGTCAATCAGAAGAGATGGCAGGCCGGCAAAGACGAGGGTAATCAGCTAAATATGCTGAAGAACGCCGATTTAACACCGAACCGTTTTGCCTTTTGGGGTAATCAGAAAGACATGAAGTCTTGGATCACTCAATCGACGTCTGAGTTTGCAAGAAACTCGACGACAGCTGGCTCGAGCATGTCGTATGCCTTCTTAAGGTAAGGGACCATGTTATGAGGCAACTTGGAGGCCGACCCAGCGGAGTCTGAGTCAGGAGGCCATGGACGCGGGGCAAGGGAAGCTCGACGAGGGTTATCGAGGGAGGGAGGTTCGCGGGGAGATTTTGGAGGTTCTTCGGGGTGGAGATGAAGGACACGCGATGACCCTTTTGAGCTAAGAAGGTGGCGACCTCGAGGAAGGGCATGAGGTGGCCGGGAGCCAGCCATGGGAATATCGCTACGTGAAGCTTCTCTTCGTTGTCCATGGCGGTGGCTATGAACTTCACCTTTTATTTAATAGGTCTGGTATTGTCACTTTTTGAGTAAACATGGAGAATGAGCTCTCTCTTTATATATACAAGGATCGTTTGGAGGGGATGGTGCACCAGCTACCTTTTAAAATTTTAATTGATGCAGGCATAAGCTAAACCGCATATGGATAGGACAGCTTGTTACAAGGTGAAGAATGCTAGAAGTGTCTAATATTATTTACGACACTCACTTTAGTGTTAAAAATTTCTTTAGGATAATTTAAATGCTACTTTTTTTGAAAATCGATCTTTCCGATGCCAAATCTGGTCTGTTTAGCCAGAAATTCGATGTACCTTTTTTTATTAGTTTCTTAAACCGACGTGGCTTGCTGAAGAGTCCAATCGGCAATCAGCATCTTAACCCTAAAATGAGGCCATTTAATACCTTTCCCCCAAACTTATATCCCCAAATTGAAAGATAATCTCAATTTCAAACCCTAAGCCAATCATTGAATTGGCCATCTTCGTGCCTTTCCCGATGACCCAATCTCTCTCTCACCCTCCCCCTGTCTCTCTCTCTCTGGTCACTAACCAGCGCTGAAGAAATAAAAAAGAACCAGCTCCATCATCAGAGTAATTTCCTCAATCACCTGGTGGGCATATGAAGTTCCACGCCAAGGAAACAGCTTCTTAAGGACCGGCAAGACTTCATTCTCAAGATCTGGTCTATCCCTGCACCTAAGTTTCGAACGTTTGAGAGCAATTTGAGCCAATTCCTCTGTTTCAGTAACTGACCAATCTTTGATAGTATTGTCCAGAATGCTTGCAAAGGAGCCCCTTTCAATGGCAACCTCAGCTTTCAATAGAAGCCCATTTGGATGACGACCCATCAACAATTGAAGAATAATAAATCCAAAAGCATACAAATCCGATTTGGGTCGAACAGTTCTGGTTCTTTGGTATTCTGGATCCATGTAGTATATTGTACCTGCCAACACAGAGTCCCTATATTCCGTAATGTTATCAGGAACTACATCAGAAATAACTTTAGCCAATCCAACATCCCCAATCTTGCTCACGTAATTTCTGCCCAAAAGCATAGTTTTGGGTTTTAAATCCCTGTGTACGATGGGGACAGGCTTCGAGTTGTGCAGGAATGTGTCCACAAGCAATTTGAAAAGTTATCTGGAACCGAGCAAACCATGGAAGAGATGGCTTGCCATTCTGCCAGTAGATGTACTACTCCAAGCTTCCATTTTCCATGTATTCATAAACCAGGCCACGACTCTCTGGGCAGGATCCAAGTATCAACACCAGATGAAGATGCCAAAGTTGGCTATAAACCTCAACCTGCAAAGGATGGGGAAAACAGCAGCAGTCACTGACGATGATCAAATTCACTTGGAACTCCACAAAGTGGAATAAATTCAGTGAAGAAGAAAGCATCTAAACATAAAAAAGATAAATAATCCATGACCTTTGTTCTATTAGAGACAATGGTATTAGTAGAGGAATGGATGATTACATCGATCCTAGCTGAAGGTGAATCCTTATAGAAGAGATGTACGATGCAATTCCATAAGTAGTAACATAGAAGTCCTAAGAAGTACGAAGTCCCCAGTAAAGGATAGAAAAGTTGGTTGCTTCACAGATGAAGTAAATTTTGAGACGAAATGTGTGATATTAACCTAAACATGGATGAATTAGCAGACAAATCACTCAACAGAAATCTTGCACATGATGAAACTACAGTCAAGCACCAACATGTGAAAGAGGAAGGGTCAGGTTAAAGGGACACCTCTCTCAGGAATTCCTCTTTCCTCTCACATGCATCTGATCACAGAACTTTAACAGCCACAGGAGTATGATCCAGATTGCATTTGTAGACCTTCCCATATGCTCCTTCACCAATCATGTTGGGTTCAGAGAAGGAATTTGTTGCTATCTCTAGTTCATCCCTGGTGTACCTTCTATACCTCTTATCACTCGACAGGAGCATATCAATAATTATCTGTTTCTCTAAGGACCATTTGAGGGCATTCAGTTCAGCAATCTGCCTTTCATACTCCTCTTTAGCAAGCAAACTCTTTGCATCCTCAACCTCCTTTACAGCTTCCATATATTTAGCTCTCTCTTCAACAGCAAATTTCCTCAAAGTTTCTTCTCTTTGTAAGGCAGAATTCACTCTTCGAGCTTCTTCTCCACATTCAGAAGAAAGTACTTGAACCTGAGAATTTGGTCATGAGAAATTGTCAAAAAATCAGGAACAAGAGATCTTCCAGATTTCCACGATCAGATGCTTTGTTAGACTTTGTGCCAGATCCTGGAGGACCATGTCATTTGCTCCTATTTCTGGTTCTCAAGACACTTGCGATTTACAATCAACAGACAAGCACCTGAGAATCCTGTCAATCATTCTGATTTTGATAATAACTTGAAGTTGACTGGACAATAGCAAAATTTGAATGCAAGATCTTTATCATGTGTTTCGCATTTTCATGTTCTTAAAATTCTGCATCATAAGATTTTAGTTCTATTAAATGATTGACAAAAACCTTGTTTTGGGCATGGAGCAGCTCTTAACAAGCCTGTTCGTACATAAAAATTGTGTCTTCCAACTCCTGCCTCAGCTTCTCTATTTCGGCCTGCACACCTGACTGCAAAATGAACACTGCACATGAACCGTTACTAAGAGAAAATAAACCTTAAATACTAAGATTCTCAGGGTTGGAAAAACTTAAAAGGCCACCTGCTCAGTTGGTCTAGAAGCCATCAATGCGCTTTGCTCGACGAAATCTATGTCACTTGCATCTCCTATTTATGAATGTCTCCTCTCTTGATCTACATTGGCACTGTCGGGACAATCTGTATGACCTGAAGCTAGTGCAGCCACAAAGCTAGGCTCTGATGGTGTTGATCCCCTGACGCTATCACTGAAGTCAGATTCTCTGCACAAAGAATTGGTCCAGGATGTTGGGTTACTAGATCCATCAAAAACATCTTTGCTGTTTGTTTGAGCCAACATACCATGACTAGAACCTTTATCTGTAGGAGGGAAGATCGGATTATCTTTCAAAAGCAGTATCTCTGGTAAACGAGGAGACAAATCCTATAGGAGTAAGCTACCTGATTTGTTGACAATGTTGTTTCTAGATATAACATAAACATCACGAGTTTCAGGAGCACAGGTAAGAATAGTTGCAGGTACTGCTGCTCCCTTCAGCTTCCTAGCAAGATGAACAAATTTTTAAGATTTAACCTAAGTATAAAGAGGTAAAAAGACATGGGCAAATAAGTTCGCAAACAATTGCAAAAATTTCACATCAACGGATCACATTCTTATAGTATGCCTTGCACGCACCCGAACACAATTCCAAGCTTGGAGATAGGTTTCTGAGATGTGTCTCGATCTGATGAGAGAATGCCATCCAGATAGGGAAAAAAGAAAAAACTTGAACAAAATGAACGGGATATGCGCTCGTAAAACGTTTTCTGGAATTTGGATTGAAGTGACTCCGGGCATCACGTGGACCAAGATGAACCGATTGGATTTAGGCACGACACTCTGGACGGCCCGATGGACGGCGCGGCTGACTCTTCCTCCATCGAGGCTGCCTAAATCGTCACCTTTCACGGCCACTGCAATTACCACTGCAGTCATTGCCGGCGGAGCACCCCTGTAGCGTGTCTTCGTGCAAACATATTTCATTGATTAATTTTTCCGAGCGACAGAAACGATATTATTCTACAGAAATATTTTGTAAATTATGATTTTTTTTAAAGAAAATTATTTCCAAATCATATGATTTGTCGCAAAACAAAACAAGTCGAATCTAAATGAACGAGCCCGTACAACATTTTATTAAGAAAGAACTTATGATTGTGTTCGGTGCAATGAACTCACTCTCCTGCATGACATTTTCTCTGGAAAAAGAAAGAAGAAGAAAACAAAAGAACTCCTTTCCGGGAACGTAGATTTTTCTAAGTCTTCGGATCCGGCCATTCTCTTGATAATGATCTTGATGTAACGCTTGCCCTAGAAAACGAAATTAGTATACTAAAACTGATGCCATATCTCATTGCTGGATCCGCGATTGATACGTGTTTGGCCCCATGCATGCATGATGCTAACGTAGTACAATCACACACCCAAACTTGGAGGTCGACAAGTTCCTCAGCTTCAGGCTCTTCCCTTTTCAAGTGCTCGAGCAAACTCCTCCAAATATTTCAATTGCGACTCCACGTTACCAAATATCTCCCGCATGGCCCATGCGTTCGCCCTCACTTCCTCTCCCTCTGGCTCTACCATGACCCACCTTATCGTCTCGGCTACCGAGTCACTCGTGAACGACCCGTCCCGGCCGTCCCTTGGCACTTCCGACCCGACCCGCCTCTCGTCCATTAGCCTTGCCATCAGCCCTTGGTCGGAGCTCCCCCCAGAAAATAGGATCAGTGCCCGGCCTTGCCCGAGTGCCTCTATGACTGAGCTCCACCCGCAGTGCGTCAAGAACCCGCCGACCGACGGGTGGGCCAGGATGTCGAGCTGAGGAGCCCAGCCCACCCAGACGAGGCCTCGACCTGAGACCCGGCTTTCGAACCCAGAAGGGATACTGCTGGGGCCAGCCTTTCGGCTTATCACCCAGACGAAGGGCAAACCCGACTTTTCAATCCCACATGCCAACTCGTGCATGAACTCTTGACTCAAAGCCACCTCGGTGCCGAGGGCGACGTAGAACACTGACTTCTCTTCGTTATCATCCAACCATTGCTTGAGCTCGCTCCATCTCCCGTCTCCTTCGTGGCGGCTTTTATTCTGGGGCGGCAAAAGCCCCATCGGAACCACGGGTTTCGCATAAAACTTCTTGAGTAGACTCAACGGCTCAGCCTCGAACTCGCTACAGGTCCTTATGGCCACGATATCGCAGCCCTGTATTGACCTGCCTAACCTTTCGAAAACCGACATGTTAGAGTTGGAGTCCACGAAATCCTCTTCGTTAATCACCTCATGAAGCCTGAACGCGACTTTAGTTGGGTAAGTAACCCACTGGGGAACGACCGTCAAGTCCTCTGCCGTCTTGGCTCGGGCCTGACCGTCAATCAGAAGAGATGGCGGGCCAGTGAAGGCGAGGGAGGTGGCGCTGAATATGCTGAAGAACGCCGATTTAACACCGAGTTGTCTCGCCTTTTGGGGTAACCAGAAAGACATGACGTCTTGGATCACCCAGTTGACGTTCGAGTTCACAAGGAACTCGGCAACAGCTGGCTCGAGCATGTCGTATGCCTTCTTAAGGTAAGGGAACTTGTTATGCGGCAGCTCGGAGGTCGACTCGGCGGAGTCGGGGAGGCCATGGACCCGAGGCAAGGGAAGCTCAACGAGGGTTATCGAGGGAGGAAGGTCCTGGGGGAGCTTCTGGAGGTTTTTCAAGGTGGAGATGAAGGAGATGCGATGACCCTTTCGAGCTAAGAAGGTGGCGACCTCGAGGAAGGGCATGAGGTGGCCGTAAGCGAGCCATGGGAACATCGCAACGTGGAGCTTCTCTTTTTCCATGGTGGTTTGTGGAAGGAAGACGAAGTGGAGAGAGAGAGAGTTTAAAAGAGAAACCAGCTGGCGATGGAGCGCGCACGTGCCTCTACTCGGCGCACGTGCCGGGAGAGAATGAGATTAGTCTCCTTCGCTACACACGTGCGATTTTGCAAGTAAATGGCCTTGTAACATGAGGGCGAATGTTTGTTATACGCAAAAGAAGAAAGCAAAAGTCTTAGTTTCCCATTTATTTAGCCGAAAACTACTTCTAGAAAAATATTTTCTAGATTTTTCAATATTCGTTTCACGGAAAATGAATTAATTGGGAAAAATATTCTCTATTAACGAAAAAAGATTTATAAGATAGGAAAAACATTTTCCGCTTTTCAAGTAGGAAAACAGTTTCACCGGAAAACATTTTCCACGCTCACTCTCTCTTATCTCATATCTCTATTGGCTCCCTCTTCTTTCTTTCTTTTTTTTTTTCCCCTTCTGTTTCAACTAGTTGCCAAACACTATGACCATTGGCAACCAACCATAGGCTAGCTTGAGCTAGTTGCTTGCCAAATTAGTGAGCATGAGCCTCTAGTGAGGCTTGAGTACTCAAGCTTGAAAGAGCTAGTATAAACACTTAGAAGGAGGGTGAATAGGTGTAAAAACAGATTTGTCTAAAAATGCAGTAAAAATATTTTTCTTTTAAATCGAGTCTATTTGACAATAGACTTTGAATAAAGATTTAGACTTAAATAAGATGTTTTAAAATATAGCGAAACTTAAAAAATAACACAACAAATAAATTAAAGGAGTTCGGGGAAGAGAAAATGAACACGAGATTTATAGTGGTTCGCTTAGATTAAGCTTATGTTCACTCTTTCACGCCGATAGCCTTCGGCTGAATTTCACTATGAATTGAAAGAGAATTACAGCAATTAAACATTGACTACTCAGTAAAGAGTTTCTTTTTCTCTCACTAAGTCACTCCTTAAAGTTTATCTCTCTTTCGAATACATGTATGAGCATTTTCGATGAAAAACAAGTGATTTGAGAAACTTTTGACTTTGGAATTCTAGCTTTCACACTCTATCTTTCAAATGACTCGACGAGCCTCCTTAAATACTCCTCCACGCCTTTATGACCGTTGGCACTATCCAGAAGAATTCTTTCAATTAACTCGTTGGACAGAATCAATTAAAGAGATCTTGAGCCGTTTGAAGATTGAGATGAAAATCTAATGATCCCAGTTGCCCATACAATCGGAATCTTGGTTTCCAAATTCTTTCCAAATAAACCTGTCTTTCAAATTAATTTTTATCGATCCATGATTGATTTCATCAATAATATCCAAAAAGGTAAGTAAGATTTTCAACTAGAAAGCTAGATATATCTTGTTCATACTGAATCCTTGAAGGAAAAACAATAATCCTGAGTCTGATTATTTCTTCGTTTTTCACTTGAGTTCGCCTAGGTCTTTGTCGAGTGGGGCGACTTCGATGTAAGATAGACTTTTGATAATTCCACAGAAGTCTAACATTCCTCAGAATGAGAATAAGAATAGAAATAGAAAAGTTTTGTCAACTTCAAAATCTAATGGGAGTTTCCTCAACAAAGCTCACCTTTGGTTGGTCACCGAGCGTTAGCATGGTTGGCAACTAACCGAAGAGGCTGGCGATCGGTCAAAGAAGGAGGTAAAGAAAAATAAAAGGAAAAAAAAAGTTAAGAAAATTAAAATTTTGATTTTTTTTTAAAATAAAGAAAATTATCTAAAGGAATGCACGGAGGAAAACCAAATCAAATTTTTCATACCAAGTATTGAAAAATATTTTCCTAGTTCATTTTCAAGTTTTAACCGAATATCAGAAAATATTGTCATTTTTTGAAAAATGACTTCCCAAAAATAATTTCCAAAAATGCTATATTTTCCGTAAAACGAACGGAGTTTAAGTCTTGAGTGACCCTAAGAAAGTGCTCATTTTGTGATAACTTGAATGTCTTAAAAATAAGAACTCACCTCCCTAGGAAAATCGATTGTTGTACTAACACAAGTAGTTCGAGAATGCCCCGACCTTTAGATATTTGAGTTGAACGGTTTCCACGTTTGTGCCTTTTCGATAACAACTATCCATTTAGAAATCGCCTTGATGGAAGGCAGTTGAGGGCATAATAAGGTCTAAGTCAAACCTTCTGTTTGGAAAAATACCATCAGTACACAAACATGATGAGATTGTGTTAATAGAGTGCGCCCATAATAGCCATTGAACCTCCGCGGGTTTCTATTGCATGCAAACTTGAATAATGGGTGTAGGTCAGATTTATTTTATGTCATATTTTCCGTACACGATTCTAATTCATACTTGAATCTTGTTCTTCAATGTATGATTAGATTATTTTGTTTTTGTCATACACGGCCCATATCTAATTGATAGGACCCGGTGTTGCCCCTTAATGGCAATAATAATTGAGGATGGCGTTTCAAATGAGTTTGGCCCCATTCTAGGACCACAAGTTCAAGTGCCCGAGCGTGCTCATCCAAATACTCTAATTGCAACTTCATGTTGCCAAATATCTCCCTCACGGCCCATGCACTCGTCCTCGTCTCCTCTCCCTCTAGCTCCACTGACCCCCCTTATCGTCCCGGCTACCAAGTCACTAGTGAGTGGCCCCTCTCATTCATCCGTTAGCACCTCTTATTCGACCCGCATCTCATCCACCAGTCTCGCCATCAGCCGTTGGTCTGAGCTCCCATAGTAAACAAGATGGGCGCTTGGCCCTCCCTGAGTGCCTCTACAACCAAGCTCCAACGCGACGACGCGCCAAGAACCCGCTGATCGACACCCAGACTTCTGGACCCAAAGGAGATTATACCGGAGCAAGCTTTCCGCCCTACCCACCTGAACAGAGGGCAAACTTAACTGCCCCATTCCACTGCCTGGCCAAGTTTGAGGAAACCGCGCATTTCATTTTTCATTAAAATCGGGGCATAATCAATCCCTTATCATCTTAGCGAGAAAGAACGATCAAGTTTTAGCTTAAGAAGTGATTGGGTAACAGTCTTTCATCTATTATGAAAATAATAATCTGTTTTGCATCACAAAAAATCAAATAACAAATAATTTTATTCTTACGGTAGCACAAATTAAGCTAGCCAATCCCTTTTAGCTTTACTCATCCCCAGGTTTATACTTAGTGATTGATCCATGATATGCTAAGCGCGCGCACGATAAAATTTACTGTTTCCGATTTCTTTGTTTCTTTATTCTCCGGAATAGGTTTAGAACGCAAATCCGTTTGGTAACGCAATTTGATTTCTTTATTTCAAAACAGATTTCTATTTCAAATAGAGAAAATCGAAGAAATCAGAAGCTGAAATTTTTAACTTCTCGCTTTCTGAAATATAAATAGAAATTTTTTTCTCAACTTTTCAATTTAATTAATTTAGTCCAAAATATTTTAATGATTTTTTAATATAATAATTTCAATCAATATTGATTGAAAATCTAAACCATTGGGCCAGATGGTGGGAATTGAATGAACAAGACTTCATTTGTTGCACGCAAGAGACTTCACGCATGGTAATAGTCAACTTGCCATAGTTATATCTAACGAGTCTTTCTTCATCTACTCTTCTGTAGTACGCCAGACAACGGCTCTATCTGGCTAATTATTTTTTTAATCATAAACTTCATATTGAGGCGGTAAAATGGGGTCAAATCATTAGGGTTTCATCCGATTTTTCTTTTATATAGTGTCCTCACTTATCAAGATGCGAGTAAAAAGAGATATAATAAGGAATCTGTTGTTATTGTAAAAGTGTTGATGAAAATACAGATTTTGATAATAAATTTTTAAATAATCCTAGTGTTGATAATTTTGAAAAAAACAGGTGACGATTTTTGAATATGGTGAGGATTTTTTTAACAAAATTTGGAAAGAAATTGGAATTAGACTTGAAGTTAGGATTTTTTTTAGGAGATTAGACTATTATAATCATGGCTATTATTAGACTTATTTGATTAATGTGAAGTCAATTTCGGCAAAAACATAACGACATATTCACTACAATTGAATTTCAATTTGTTTTTTTTTTTTGCCATGTTGTTTATTTTTCGAAAGAAAATATTACGTAATAGGAAACGTAAGCACACGTAATAGGAAATTTCATGAAATTGTATTTTCAACTTTTGTAATGTATTAGTATTATTTCGACTATTATTTTGTATTTGAGGATTTCCTATGTTGTTATTTAATCAATTTTTATTTCTAGAAATAGAAATTTTATTCTGTTATCAAATGGATTTTTGTTCCGAAATAAAAATTTTAAGTCATTATCAAACGGTTTCTTTGCTCGAAACTTGTCCTAGGGAATAGAAATTGAGAAATCAATTTTTAGCCGTAAATCAATTTACAAACAAAAATTTTGTCATGCGCATCCTAAGAGTGCGAGGGAGTTGGTAACACTAAAATCGAATTTCTTGCTTTTAGGACTTTACTATTTTCTTGATAGCAAGTTATGGTAGAAGTGACTTCTTATGAAGTAACTTCTTGCTTTTAGGACTTTACTATTTTCTTGATAGCAAGTTATGGTAGAAGTGACTTCTTATGAAGTAACTTCTTGCTTTTCGTCTTTTAATTATTAGAGCTTTGCTAATATAAGAGAAAAACAGTTAGTTATGAGCCACAAATTTTTAAATGAGTGTGCTCCATATTAATTTGTAATTATTTGTTATTTGATTTTTTTGTGATATAAAATAGATTGTTTCTTTGTTTTTTTTTTTTTTTTTTGGTAACCGAGGACACCACCACGGGCTCCTCGTGCCCGAACGACTCCTGAGAGCCGAGCCCCTATACCTTGGGGGAGACTAACCCAGCAACCCACCGCCAGGGCCCCCACTTAAATTGCTAGCAATTGCGGGTTTTGAACTCTTGACCTCGACCATGAGAGAAGGACTTTCAACCAACACAACTACCCACTAATGGGTTCTAAAATAAATTGTTATTCACAAAGTAAATTAAAAATTGTTACTCAATCAATTCCTTAGTTTTCACTAAAAGCTAGTATTACACGATTTATCTTATAATGTTTTAGCGCTAACCAACTGGAGGGAAATACATAAAACTTTATAGGACGAATGTACAAACGATAACCATAGTGAAATATCTGCTTATTGTACGAAGTCGTTTATTTAATTTCAAACTACACGATTATCTTCTCTTTTCCGTACGCTGGGAATGAACATGGCCCCATTCCATTGTGCTAGTGCTACCAACTAAGCTAACATGATTTGAGGAGGGAACTTCTCCAGATACTCGTTTTGCAGCTCGAAATTGCCAAATATCTCTCTCATGGTCCATGCCTTTACCCTCACCTCCTCTCCCTCCGGCTCCACCATGACCCGCTTGATCGTCTCAGCCACCGAGTCGCTCGAGAACGACCCGTTGAGCTCGTCCCTCGGCACCTCAAACCCGAGTGACAGCCTGAATTTTTAAATTAGTTTTCGATTAAATAAATCGGGCTTTTCGTCGACGCGTCTATAGTGTTATTCTCTGAGTTGGCCACTCACGAGATAACTAGTCTATTTGGGGAATTAATTAAGGAATCTAAATGTAATGGACTTGAGAATTCGAACAGGAATCGATTGCTCGACCGTGTCGGTCTACAAGGGTCATTGCGGCATTGTCAGAATCGATCAAAAATCAGAGATAGGTCGATTTGGCTAGATATGTGATCAAATGTGGGTGATTCCACCTGATTACAAAATTCTCACCAATCGACACTAAATTGATTTTCTGACGTTTTGGGTACCCTGTGTCCGTATTTGAAACCTCGAGATTTTCACGACAACCGAGAGTCGCCAATGTGTCGAAGATGTACTATGTGACTCGAGATAAATCGATCACGGGTCAATTGCACCAAAAATTCCTAAAAGTGACCCGGTAGACTAGGTCACGCTAAAAGCGCGCCAGATTGAAATTAACCGCTTATTTGAACCCGATTTCAGAAATTGAAAGTTCTGTGGTGTCACGAGCTATATTAGGGACGTCGACTCATCCTCCGAGAAATTTTGAGAGATTCCGAGATTTTTACGGAAATCCGATTCGGACGTCGCGGAAAATAAACGGAAGTTCGGATTGGCCGAGTTGAAGAGATTTTCAATTTGCAGACCGAGTTATATGGCGATGGGGACTTATAGAAAATTATTTGAGATTTTTCTACATGAAATTGGACCTCAATTGGGAAATTGAGTGAGGAATTTGAAAACAAAAACAAAAAAAAAAAAATGGAAATTCGGATCCATGGATGAGGCTTCAATTTTGGCTTACTTTTGGATTTAATTTTGGACTTATGCTTATTGGAAAGTATTAGTGGACAAAGGGGATAAGTATGAGGAGACAAGGGGACCAAGCATTTAAGGATTTGGCTAAGCCTTGTTGACTTCTCTCCTTTTCTCTCTTAGCTGGCTTCATGCGCACGCCCCCTCTTTCATCTCCTTCGCACATCTCATTCGATAAAACCTCTCCCCTGTTGGCTTTTGTTGTTGTTGTTGTTTTTTTTTTGTTTGTTGTTGTTGTTGTTGTTGTTGTTGTTGTTTTTTTTTTTTTTTTTTTTTTTTTTTTTTTTTTATCTCCTGCAATTTCAGCTTTGTTTTCACTTCTTCTCTCCTTCGCCCACTCAGCATTTCACCGTAAACCCACAGCTTTGTCCTCCACTCACGCCAACACACTTCTTCGGTCAACACCCCCACCAAAATCCCCTTTTGTTGACCGCCCTTATTTCTCTCTTTTTTTTTTTTTTTTTTTTTTTTTTTTTTTTTTTTTTTTTTTTTCCATTTGAGCCGAACGAAGTCCCACGCGTCCACTGGAGTTGCTTCTCGTCCTCGCCGGTCAACATATGCCTCCACGAAAGCCCAACGGTTGACCGCAGCATCTCGCCAACCGAAGCTGCAGTTGCCACGTCCGATCATCTCTCACGTTTCCTTTGTTCGCAACGCCAGCCGCACGAAGTCAGCTTCGTCTTCACTACAGCCCACCGAGCAACCCAGCGACCAGCGTCTCCATGTTGCTTCGTCCATCGCCTTCTCCAAGAGCTCGCGAAAACCACGCTCGGCCGAAGCCGGCCCAAACTTTGGCCGATTTTGGTCCATCTCGGCATTCGAGCCCGAGTGAAGCAAGTCCAAAGTCCATGATTGGCATCTTCAGCTCAGTTTTGGTCCCATTTGAAGCCAACACAATTCAGGCCCAAGCTTCAGAAGCCATTTAGTTCAGTCCATTTCCAGCAAGTTGGTTTCTTCAAGTGCAGCTCAAGAATCGGCCCAGTTGGTTTTTAGCCCAAGTTTCAAGCCCATCTTGGGCCCGTGAATCAGACCTAAGCCCGCGACCAAGCCCAGCCCAAGTTGAAAACAAATCTCAGTTGGGCTGAGATTTGTTGGGCTCGTTTTAGGCCCGGCCCGAGTGTCCACCGATGTCGCCGAAAATTAAGATTTCGGCCGCCGTCGCGCCGTCGTCGCGGTGGATCGGTTTTCGCGATACATCGGTGAGTTTATTCTCTAAACTCTTCTTAGTAGGCTTTGATGCTAAGGGATGTTTAGATTTAATTTATTTTAGGAATTAGGTGGTTAGTTAGATTAAATTAGTGATTTAATTATTTAATTGAGCATGTTAGGTGGTTAGTATGGTTTAGCTAAGGCCTATTTAAATTGTATTATTTATCTAGAAGGGTTCGGGAAATTTTCCGGGTCCGTATTGGTATTTAATTTAATAATTTTGGCCTAGGTTAGTATTTTTCGAAATTAAATTGAATTAATTAATTAATTTTCGAAATTAATTATTTATTAATTATTTTTCCGGAAATTAGGCCGGGATGGCCGGTGACCGGAATTTCGTGCTGATTGCAATGGTGTGGTTAATTTCTGCAATTGAGTGTTAAATTATGCAAATTGAGTGATTATTGGATTTTTAGTATTTAATTCCAAAAATTGTGAATTTTCAATATTTACTCAGAAAATCCCGGGTGTCGGATTTTAACACCGAAAATGGTTTTATATACTATATAAAATAGTGGGATTTTAAAAAGAAAGAATGTCAATTTTTCTCGGTCGAGTTGACCGTGTACTCACACACGACTATTTTCATGCGGAATTCTAATACGAAGAAAAAGGCCAGGTTCACCATTTTAATTGAAGCATTTGAGTGCAATGCACGGTGCCCTGAGCCATTTTTGAATGATCGTGTGATGACAAAGAGAAATCGTCCCGGGCTGTTGAGCTGGACGTTATCCCTATTTGGGATACCCCTTGTTAAAGGGAAGCCGGTCGCAATAGATTCTGGACCCTATGCTCCTTCGGAAAAGCCGTTGACGTAGTGACGTGCCGTGCTCAATGGGGTGAGACGATGCCTGGCAATGCCAGAAGACCGCCGAACAGAGAGTAGGCCGTGCTATATGCCGAGATCAAAACTAGGAACGCATGATGAATTGAGTATTGTGTTTCAATTAATTGAGCTTGAGTGATGCTCTAATTTGTGATATGAACTATACTGACCTGCAAGGTGGAACTGAGACAAGGTAAGTCTCCTTGATTGTGTGATTGCGTGCTTAGAATGCTTCTTAGCGTCTTTCCCTCCTAGCCGCAGTTTAGAGCTTAGACTTGCCATTGTCTCACCGGTTAGTATAACCACTTTCGGGGTCATCGAGTGGAGGACATGATTTGAAGCATAGGTCGGATAGGACCGCTTCTTTTTTTTTTTGGAGAACAGTCTTTTGTGGTTTTTTGACCATAGACTCTTGTACTTGACTCAGTATATGTTTATAAAAGCATGTTTGTTTGTGAAATTGTTGTCCTGCTTTTCTATCCCGAGATAGTTACTGTCAGGGGATTTGTTTTCGCTTCCGCATGTGCAACAAAATGAAAAGGGTCGGCGACTAGTCCTGGGAAGTCGCAAAATTTTATCGACCAGAGAGGGATGGGTACGCGCTCGGGGTTCGGGGCGTGACATCCCCTTTTTATGGTATCAGAGCGAAGTTTGTGTTTGGAGTGATAAGGTGCGATGGGTTCTTGGGATAGTTAGTAGGAAAGGCCTTTATATTTTATGCCGATGCATGTGATTGATAGTTGTTTGGTAAATTGGTTGTGGTGATCACTCAGTTTCTAATTCGGTGTGGAATTGGAAATAGGTTTTGTAGAAGAGCTACAACATGAGTGATCAGGAGCCGAGGACTCCTAGGCGGAGGACCTTATCCTCAGTGACTCGGGCGAGGACGCCAACGAGAGGTGGTGCTCGAGGTGGCCGAGGTAGAGCGCAGGCTGAGGCCAACGCAAGTGGTGCGGCACGCCGCCGGTTCCGCCGGTTGGTCTTTGGGGTAGCAAACCTTGATGATCCAAGAATGGATGGGATCATGCGGGCGCTCCGGACAATTGGAAATCGATGGGGCGGCGGGCCCCAAAATCAAGCTGCCGCAGCCACCGCCGCACTTGTTGAAGTTCCACAGGGGAACGTGAGACCCATTCACAAGCTTGTTGAGCAGTTCTTGAAATTATAACCGCCGAAGTTTACCGGGACAGGAGATCCCGAGGCTGCAACCCGTTGGATCGAAGAATTGGAGAAAGCATTCGCACTGCTGAGGTGCGATGAAGAAGAAAAGGTCACCCTTGCAGTATATCAATTGCAGGGGGTTGCAAGTACTTGGTGGAGAGCCACCAGAGAAGAGGTATTCCTGAAGGTGTGGTTCCGGTGTGGAACACCTTCGTTAGAGCATTTAATGGCAAGTACTTTTCTAACTGTGCCAAGCAATTGAAGATGTCAGAATTTCTGCACCTCCGTCAAGGTTCAATGACTGTGGACCAGTACGAGGCAAAGTTCGCCGAGCTTTCACAGTACGCCCCGAGATTGATTGCAGATCCCGAGGAGAAGGTAATGAGGTTTTTGGATGGCCTCCGACCAGAGCTGAAAAATCCGTTGGTGCCTTTGGATATAAAGAATTACAACGAGCTATATGGACGAGCTCAGCTGATAGAGAAGAATCTGAATGAACAAGCAGCCGCATCTGGGTCGCGGTTTGGCTTTAACTAGGATAGGAATAGGTTTGGGAAGAAACCTATGCCTGGAGGAAGGTATCCCATTTCGCCCAACAGGAAGGGTGGAATAGGAAAGTTTGCTCAGAGACAGAATGGTGTGTGTCGCTTCTGCGGAAAACGACATGGGTCAGCCCCGTGCCACTCTAGGCCGGGTGCATGTTTTGAGTGTGGCCACCAAGGTCACTTGGCCATAAATTGTCCTAGAAGACCGATGGGACCGCCGTAGTTGCCGCCACCGCCACAGATGAATCAGAACCGAGGACTTCTGCCACCAAATGCACAGCAAAGTGGACTACTCAGACCTCCAGTACAAGGAAGGACCTATGCTATCACAAGAGGACAGGCGGAGGATGCGCCTAATGTGATTGCAGGTACTATTTCACTGAACAACAACGCTGCTTATGCTTTATTTGACCCTGGTGCAACGCATTCATTTATAGCTGAGCAATATGTTAAGTTGGTAGGATTGATTCCTAAATTGTTGGAGTCAGTGGTCAGTATATCGACACCATTAAAGGATAATGTGTTAGTTACAGTGGGTTGTCCTGGTTGCACGTTAGCGATTGGTGAGCGAGAGGGGAAGATAGACTTGATAGTCCTAGCCATGTATGATTTTGATTTGATAATTGGCATGGACTGGCTCACCAAGCAACGAGCTAAGCTAGACTGTTATCGCAAGACGATCCAGTTTAACCCGGTAGAGGGTGAGAGTTTCGAGTTTATTGGGAGTCGAGGAGGACCCTCGATTACTCTAATCTTGTCTCTAGAGGCAACCCAGTTGTTAGACGGGGGTTGCTAAGGTTATCTGGCAACTATCATGGATACGACAGTTGAGGAGCTGAAGATTGAGGACATAGCAGTGGTTCAAGAATTTCCAGATGTGTTTTCGAAAGAATTGCCAGGTTTGCCGCCAGAAAGAGAAATAGAGTTTGTGATTGAGTTAGCCCCCGGGATAGAGCCCATCTCTAAGGCTCTTTACCGGATGGCTTTATCAGAATTGAAAGAACTAAAGGTGCAAATGCAAGAATTATTGGATAAGGGATTCATACGTCCCAGTGCATCACTTTGGGGAGCACCAGTTCTATTTGTGAAGAAGAAGGATGGATCGTTGCGTCTATGCATCGACTATTGGCAACTCAATTAGGTGACGATCAAGAACAAGTATCCACTGCCAAGAATAGATGACTTGTTTGATCAATTACAAGGAGCGTCGATATTTTCAAAGATCGACTTAAGGACAGGATATCATCAGCTGAGAATCAGAAAGGAAGATATACCGAAGTCAGCATTTCGTACTCGGTACAGTCACTATGAATTCACGGTCATGCCATTTGGATTGACGAATGCTCCAACTGCTTTTATGGATCTGATGAACCGAGTGTTCAAAGAATACCTGGATCAATTCGTGATCGTGTTCATCGATGACATCCTAGTGTATTCGAGAAGTCTAGAGGAGCATGAAGGACATTTGAGGTTGGTACTGCAGACTCTAAGGACTCATGAGCTGTATGCTAAGTTCAGCAAGTGCGAGTTTTGGTTGACTCGTGTTGCTTTTCTAGGTCATGTGATCTCAGGAGAAGGAATCTCCGTGGACCCGAGCAAGATTGAAGCGATTATCAACTGGCCGAGACCGACGACGACGGTGACGAGAGATCGAAGTTTTCTAGGTTTAACGGGATATTACAGAAGGTTCGTAGAAGGGTTTTCAGCGTTAGTGTCGCCTATGACTCGACTGTTAAAGAAGGAAGAGAAGTTCATATGGATAGACAAGTGCAAGCGTAGTTTCCAAGAGCTTAAGGAAAAGTTAACTACCGCACCTGTACTGACCATACCATATGGTCCTGGAGGATACGAGATCTACAGTGATGCATCATTCAGAGGATTGGGTTACGTGTTGATGCAACATGGTAGAGTTGTTGCATACGCATCCCGTCAGTTGAGACCTCACGAATTGAATTACCCGACACATGACTTAGAACTCGCAGCAATTAATTTTGCTTTGAAGATTTGGAGACATTATTTGTGCGGAGAAAGATTCCAAATTTTCACAAACCATCAAAGTCTCAAGTATTTATTCTCTCAGAAGGAGTTGAATATGAGACAGCGTCGCTGGATGGAACTCTTAAAAGACTATGATTGTGATATTTTGTATCACCCAGGAAAAGCGAACAAAGTTGCAGATGCACTAAGTAGAAAGTCTTCGGTTGCTCATATAGCGATGAAGGAATGGAACTTAATCGAGAGAGCTCGAGATTCGGTTTTCAAATTTGAGGTAGGCCACCTTTCAAACCTTATGGCCACCCTCAGAATTGAGCCGGAAGTGCAGGTAAGAATTAAGACACTTCAACCGACAGATCCGGATATTCAGAAAATCCTGCAAGAGGATACCGAGAAGAGGAAGACTGACTTTCAGATTTCTGAGGACGGAATCTTGAGGTTCCGAGGACGATTGGTTGTACCTGATGATGTAGAGCTTAGAGAGGAGATCTTGTCAGAAGCACATCGTAGTAGTTACAACATTCATCCTGGCAGTACAAAAATGTATCAGAATCTGCGTCAACACTATTGGTGGTCAGGTATGAAGGCGAATATCGCCAAACATGTCATCAAGTGTTTGACATGTCAACAAGTGAAGGCACAACATTGTAAGCCGGGAGGATTTCTGCAACCTCTTGCGATCCCATAATGGAAATGGGAACATATTACAATGGATTTTGTGACGGGCTTACCGAGAAGTCAGAGAGGTAATGACTCTATTTGGGTAGTGGTTGATAGACTGACAAAGTCGGCTCACTTCATTGCAGTTCGAAAGGACCTCAGTTTGGATAGACACGCAAATCTGTATGTACGTCAAGTTGTTCGTCTACATGGAGTGCCGGTGATGATTACATCAGATCGAGACCCAAGATTTACAGCTGCATTTTGGAAAAGTTTGCAGAGTGCGTTAGGAACGAAGTTGCGATGCAAGATACGGCATATCATCCTCAGACGGATGGCCAGTCCGAGAGGACAATTCAAACCCTCGAGGACATGCTGCGAGCTTGCGTGTTGGATTTCAAGGGAAGTTGGGAGGAACAACTTCACCTTGTCGAGTTTGCCTATAACAACAGTTACCAATAGAGTATTCAGATGGCCCTTTTGAAGCATTGTATGGCGGACGTGCGAGAACACCGATTTGTTGGGATGAAGTCGGAGAACGGAAAATCACAGGCCCGAGTTGGTTCAGCGAGTCGGTGGATGCGGTTGCCGTTATCGGGGACAAATTAAAGACCGCTCGGAGCGCGAAAAGCTACGCGAGATAAGCGTCAAGGCCATTGGAATTTCAAGTTGGTGATCACGTTTTTCTGAAAGTGTCACCAATGAGAGGTACTTCGCGCTTTGGCAAGAAAGGAAAACTGAGTCCGAGGTACGTAGGTCCATTTGAGATTCTTGAAAGAATCGGGATCCTAGCGTATCGTCTTGCATTACCGCCAAGGTTGGCACAAGTGCATGACGTCTTTCACGTGTCGATGTTGAGGAAGTATGAGCCTGACCCGACCCACGTGCTCAATTTTGAAGAATTGGATGTGGACGACAGAGTGTCGTACGTTGAAAGCCCGATTTAGATTGTGGACCGTAAGGAGCAGGTCCTGCGTACTAAGACCATCCCGTTGGTCAAAGTGGTCTGGCAACACCACGGCACAGAAGGAGCAACTTGGGAAACCGAGGAATCGATGAGACGACTGTACCCCCACCTTTTTGCTTAAGGATTGTAATAGGTTTAAATTTCGAGAACGAAATTTTTATAAGAGGGGAAGAGTTGTGACAGCCTGAATTTTTAAATTAGTTTTCGATTAAATAAATCAGGCTTTTCGTTGACGCGTCTATAGTGTTATTCTCTGAGTTGGCCACTCACGAGATAACTAGTCTATCTGGGGAATCAATTAAGGAATCTAAATGCAATGGACTTGAGAATTCGAACAGGAATCGACTGCTCGACCGTGTCGGTCTGCAAGGGTCATTGCGGCACTGTCAGAATCGATCAGAAATCAGAGATAGGTCGATCTGGCTGAGATATGTGATCAGAATGTGGGTGATTCCACCTGATTGCAAAATTCTCACCAATCGACACTAAATTGATTTTCTGACGTTTTGGGTACCCTGTGTCCGTATTTGAAACCTCAAGATTTTCACGACAACCGAGAGTCGCCAATGTGTCGAAGATGTACTATGTGACTCGAGATAAATCGATCACGGGTCGATTGCACCAAAAATTCCTAAAAGTGACCCGGTAGACTAGGTCACGCTAAAAGCGCGCCAAATTGAAATTAACCGCTTATTTAAACTCAATTTCAGAAATTGAAAGTTCTGTGGTGTCACGAGCTATATTAGGGACGTTGACTCATCCTCCGAGAAATTTTGAGAGATTCCGAGATTTTTACGGAAATCCGATTTGGACGTCGCGGAAAATAAACGGAAATTCGGATTGGCCGAGTTGAAGAGATTTTCAATTTGCAACCGAGTTATATGGCGATGGGGACTTATAGAAAATTATTTGAGATTTTTCTACATCAAATTGGACCTCAATTTGGGAAATTGAGTGAGAATTTGAAAACAAAAAAAAAATGGAAATTCGGATCCATGGATGAGGCTTCAATTTTGGCTTACTTTTGGATTTAATTTTGGACTTATGCTTATTGGAAAGTATTAGTGGACAAAGGGGATAAGTATGAGGAGACAAGGGGACCAAGCATTTAAGGATTTGGCTAAGCCTTGTTGACTTCTCTCCTTTTTGCTCTCTTAGCTGGCTTCATGCGCACGCCCCCTCTTTCATCTCCTTCGCACATCTCATTCGATAAAACCTCTCCCCTGTTGGCTTTTGTTGTTTTTTTTTTTTATCTCCTGCAATTTCAGCTTTGTTTTCACTTCTTCTCTCCTTCGCCCACTCAGCATTTCACCGTAAACCCACAGCTTTGTCCTCCACCCACGCCAACACACTTCTTCGGTCAACACCCCCACCAAAATCCCCTTTTGTTGACCGCCCTTATTTCTCTTTTTTTTTTTCCATTTGAGCCGAACGAAGTCCCACGCGTCCACTGGAGTTGCTTCTCGTCCTCGCCGGTCAACACATGCCTCCACGAAAGCCCAACGGTTGACCGCCTTGACATCTCGCCAACCGAATATTGCCACGTCCGATCATCTCTCACGTTTCCTTCGTCCGCAACGCCACCGCACAAAGTCAACTTCGTCTTCGCTCTCCCACCGAGCAACCCGGCGACCGTGCGTCTCCACGTTGCAAGTCCGCGGGCCTTCTCCCAAACTCGCAAGCTGTCCGGCGAAACTTTGGCACGATCTTGAAGCCCATTTTGGTCCATCTCAGCAGCGAGCTCGTGCCCAGCCCAATGCAAGTCAAAGTCCATGATTGGCATCTTTGAAGCCCATTTGAGTTTTAGTCCAGCTTTTGAAGCCCACAATTTAGTTCGGCCATTTCCGGCCCAAGTTTTTTCGAAGTTCAAGAATCGGCTCGGCCCATTGGTTTTAGCCCAAGTTTGAAGCCCATCCCCTTGAAGAAGACCCAAGCCCGCGACCAGCAGCCCAAGTTGAAAACAAATCTCGTTGAGCTGAGATTTGTTGGGCCCGTTTTAGGCCCGGCCAGTGTCCGCCAACGCCACCGAAAATTAAGATTTCGGCCGCCGTCGCGTCGTTGTCGCGGTGGATCGGTTTTCGCGATACACGGTGAGTTTATTCTCTAAACTCTTCTTAGTAGGTGATTGAGGCTAAGGGGTGTTTAGATTTATTTAATTAGGAATTAGGTGGTTAGTTAGATTAAATTAGTGTTTTAATTATTTAATTGAGCATGTTAGGTGGTTAGGATGGTTTAGCTAAGACCTATTTAAATTGTATTATTTATCTAGAAGGGTTCGGGAATTTTCCGGGTCCGTATTGGTATTTAATTTAATAATTTTGGCCTAGGTTAGTATTTTTCGAAATTAAATTGAATTAATTAATTAATTTTCGAAATTAATTATTTATTAATTATTTTCCGGAAATTAGGCCGGGATGGCCGGTGACCGGAATTTCGTGCTGATTGCAATGGTGTGGTTAATTTCTGCAATTGAGTGTTAAATTATGCAAATTGAGTGATTATTGGATTTTTAGTATTTAATTCCAAAAATTGTGAATTTTCAATAATTACTCAGAAAATCCCGAGTGTCGGATTTTAACACCGAAAATGATTTTATATACTATATAAAATAGTGGGATTTTAAAAAGAAAGAATGTCAATTTTTCTCGGTCGAGTTGACCGTGTACTCACACACACGACTATTTTCATGCGGATTCTAATACGAAGAAAAAGGCGGGTTCACCATTTTAATTGAAGCATTTGAGTGCAATGCACGGTGCCCGAGCCATTTTTGAATGATCGTGTGATGACAAAGAGAAATCGTCCCGGGCTGTTGAGCTGGACGTTATCCCTATTTGGGATACCCCTTGTTAAAGGGAAGCCGGTCGCAGTAGATTTTGGACCCTATGCTCATTCGGGAAAGCCGTCGATGTAGTGACGTGCCGTGCTCAATGGGGTGAGACGATGCTCCTTGGAAAGCCGTCGCAATGCCGTGCTCAATGGGGTGAGAGACCGCCGAACAGAGTAGGCCGTGCTATATGCCGAGATCAAAATTAGGAACGCATGTTGAATTTGAGTATTGTGTTCCAATTAATTGAGCTTGAGTGATGCTTTATTTGTGATATGATCTGTGCTAACCTGCAAGGTGGAACTGAGACGAGGTAAGTCTCCTTGATGGTGTGATTGCGTGCTTAGAACGCTTTTTAGCGTCTTTTCCTCCTAGCCGCAGTTTAGAGCATGGACTCTTGTACTTGATGCAACATATGTTTATAAAGGCATGTTTGTTTGTGAAATTGTTGTCCTGCTTTTCTGTCCCAAGATAGTTACTGTCAGGGGATTTGTTTTCGCTTCCGCATGTGCAACAAATTGAAAAGGGTCGGCGATTAGTCCTGGGAAGTCGCAAAATTTTATCGATCAGAGAGGGATGGGTACGCGCTCGGGGTTCGGGGCGTGACAGCGGAGCTCCAACCGCAGTGGGTCACGAAACCTCCAATTGCTGCGTGAGCGAGAATTTCAGCCTAAGGTGCCCAACCCATCCACAAATAACCTCGGCCCGAGACCCAACTTTCGAAGCCGGGAGGTATAATCTCCGGGCCGGGCCTCTAACCCACCACCCAAACGAACGGCAAACCCGATTTCTCGATCCCCGCCGCGAGCTCCTAGGCATCATCTCCCGGCTGATGTTAACCTCGGTGCCAAGCCCGACATAGAAGACGACTTCTCTTTCTTATCGTCAAGCCATCTTTTCAGCTCGACCCATCTCTCGTCTCCCGTGCCGCATTTGTGGCGGGCGGCAATAAGCCCGGGGGACCACGGGTTTTCCGTAAAGCTTCTCGAGCAGCCTCGGCGGATCGGCCTCAAACTCGCCACAGCTCCTCACGGCCACGAACTTGGAACCCCGAATCGACTTGCCAAACCTCGAAAATCCGAAACTCCGGTGTCCATGCAATCTGATGAGTGACTATCTCGTGGAGCGTGCACCCGACCTTGGACGGGTAATCTATCCACTCGGGAACGATGGTCAAGTCCTCCGGCCTTCGGCTCGGGCCATCGATCAAGACGGAAGGTGGTCCGAGGAAAGCGAGACTAGTAGCACTGAATACACTAAAGAATGCCGAGTTCACACCTAGTCGGCTCGCAACTTGGGGCAACCAAAGTGCGACGCAAAGTCTTGGATTATCCAGTCCACGCCGGAGCGTTGAAGAAACTCGTCAACAGCTGGCTCGAGCATATCGTAGGCCCTTTTGAGGTACGGGACCTTGTTGTTCGGCAGCTCGGCCGTCGACTCAGCCGAGTCCGGGAGGCCATGGACACGAGGCAAGGGAAGCTCAACGAGAGTTATTGAGGGGGGGAGGTCTGTGGGGAGCTTTTGTAGGTTTTTTGGGGTGGAGATGAAGGAGACGCGATGACCCTTTTGAGCTAAGAAGGTGGCGACATCGAGGAAGGGCATGAGGTGGCCGTAAGCAAGCCATTGGAACATCGCTATGTGAAGCTTCTTCTCTTCGTTTTCCATGGCAGTGACTATGAACAGTACTTTTTCATTTGACGGGTGTGGTGGTGATGTGACTAGCGAGTGAACTCGAATGCAATGGAGAATGAGCTTTCTCTTTATATATATACAAGAACTACGTATGGTGCTTTAAAATTCTAATTAATATCGGCATAAATTAACTTGCATATAGATGCCTATAACTTATTAAACGAGACTAAAGACTCCATTTGTTTTGTGGAAATGGTTATTCAGAAAAACTTTTTTCAGAATTTTCACTGTTTGTTTCATGGAAAAAAACTATATTCATAATCCTACATGTCAATATCTGATTATTTTTTTTTAAAGGCAAGAAATGAGTTGAGTTAAAAACGATATGTGAGTTATGCAATATTAGTAAAGTCAAAAGTAGAGGTGGTTGCAGCCAAGTTAGCAAATTATTATCTTTGAGACTTCGTATCTTCTCTTCATGTGCATTGACTTAGATGATTCACGGGAGATATGTTACTTCTTATTCTGTTAAACTTTTTGATGTACCAAAACAAATATCACGCGAGATAAACTATCGAGAAACAAATTATGACCAGCTGAAAAGATTTAGGTACTTTACTTTCCAGTTGAGGAGGGAATGTCATTAGTATAAATTGAGTGTTATATTTCTGTTGAGATAAACTATCTAAGTCAAGTAGAGTGAATTTAGAGTTTGTCATACCTAAGTATCTGGATTTTACGAAGGAATGGTGGATAGAACTAATATTATATAGTGCATAAATTTGTATATTTTTTTTTTTTTTTTTTTAATAAAAATTTTAAGCTGTGTTTAATAATCGGCCAAGCGGTGACTATTTCTATTCTTTTGTTATTTTGAACGAAAAAGAAATAGATCTATTTGTTAATGTTAGCTAATTTTTTTGTCATTTGGAATAAATTTGGAACAGAATCAAGAAATTTAAAAAAAAATGCTTCTTTATTCTTAGAAACAATTCAAGAATCAAGTAGTTTTCTTTCTTTTCTTCCGTTTTTTTTTATTCTTTTCTTTTTCTTATTCCTCCTCTGCAACGCGGTGGCTGGGCTTCCTTGAGGCTAGCGAGGTATCGATTCTTGTTTGGTCGAAAATTAGCTAGAGGAAGAAGAAGAGGAGAAGGAGGAACAAAAGAAAACAAAAAAAAAGAGGAGAAAATATAATAAAATTAATTAAAAATTTAAAAAATTATAGGTTACAAAAAATATGAAGATATTTTAATTCCGGAAATAAAAATTTTGTATAATTACTAAAGACTTTCAAATACTCAAAAACTTATCTTAGAAACAGAATAAAAAAAATATTTTTGAGTAGAAATTATTTTCATAAACAAAATAATTACTAAATAGGTCTTTAGTGGAACTTGAGGCGAATCCGATGACCTTTGGAAAAATTAATTTACTTGATCTAATAAAGTCGCTCTACACCTCAAATGATCTGGACAGCTTTTCACTCTCCTACCTAATAATCCAGGCCGAAATAAAGAAGCACGTGCGCCTGGAGAAAGTGGGGCCCGTTCTATGACAACTCCCCAAGATTTTCTTTTTTTTAATAGACAACTCCCCAAGATGACCGGATCCGTTTCGATGGAGCCGTGTACTTATGAGGGCATGCTTGAACCTTAGATTGGATCCTCTGTTCCAATGTTTGGCCCCAGTGCATGATGCATGCCATCGACGTTGTACCACTAAAGTAACTCTCATAAATTCTGAGAAAATATTGGCTGCTTCTAACGTGCAAATACAATAGGAAGGGCCATACGGTACGGCACGTGTCCTTCGATGGAGCCGTGTACTTATGTGGGCATGATTGAACCTTAGATAGGATCGTCTGTTCCAATGTTTGGCCCCAGTGCATGATGCATGCCACCGACGTTGTACCACTACAGTAACTCTCATAAATTTTGAGAAAATATTGGTTGCTTCTAACGTGCAAATACAATAGGAAGGGCCATAAGGTAAGACACGTGTCCAAGGGGCTGTTTGGTAATCATCCAAACATGCCTCCCGATTTTTGTTAGGGTAGTTTTGGAATAGAATCGCGTTTGGTAAAATTTTTGTTCCCGAGAAACGATTTGGAGTAGAATCAAGAATAAAAAAAAAAAGTTGATTCTTTATTCCCTGAACAATTAAGAATCAAATCTATCTAATTTTTCCTTTTTCCATCTCTTTCTTCTTTTATTTTTTTTCCCTCTCTTGTTCTTCAAGTGTCGCCGCCACCGCCATTGTCGTTTGCCGCCATCGCCGCCCCGCCGAACGCCGTCGGTGAGCCTCGACCTTGCCGGTGGCCGTGAGCCTCCCCCTCAAGCCACCGGCGAGCCTCACCTCGGCCGAGTCGGGCTCGGCCCGGCCATGGCCGGATGAGGCCGCTTGCCTAGCCAAGGCTCGGCCGAGCCCCACCTAGCTACCGATGAGGCTTAGCTGATGAGGCACGGCCTCACCGAGGGCTGACGACGCGCCAATGAGGTCGCCGGCCCTCGTCTGGCTGGTCACTGGTCGTCCCAAGGCCGACGACCAGCCACCTTGAAGAAGGGGAGGAAGAAAGGAAACAATTAATAAAAAAAAAATAATAATAAAATTATTTGAAGTATGAATGGAAGAAGAAGAAGAAGATGACTCGCACCATTAACTTTCCTGGTGGTACGTCTGATCCATGTGGGTTTTAAAATGCTTAAACACTAATCTCATGTTCATCTAATGCCTTGATTTCTTAAAACAATCGACAGTAATCTTACTGAATTATACCGTGGTTTTTCTATATTGTATGTTAAATCGGCATTCTTGTATTATATATGTTCATGCAAAATATCATAAACTGAGGTGTTGGATATTCATTTGGACTTTCAAGAGAACGTGTAAGTGTTTTATTCTAGATGCGAACGCTCACGGCTTAATTTACTTGGATGAATCTTGGGGATCGGGACCATCGCCCTATGGATGGAAATCATATGTCGTTTTGTGGATCAAGATATTTGTGGAACAAGAGTGTGAATCTCTTGCTAAGCTAATTCCAAAAAAAAAAAAAAAAATCAATTTTAAGTCGAGTGACAATTCTAAACTCAACATTTTTTTGTTGTCTCGTAAAAATCACAAACTTTCACCTTATTCCAAATCACTCCCACCGTTAACTTTATATCTAAAGTCAATCTTGTTTTGAGAAAAAAAGATTCTAGTCGTGAGTTTGGCAGATCATGTCCATGGTGTCTCTTGACGGGTGATGGTCTACGGTTACAGATTACAACAAAACGGCGAAATCTGGTTAGAGAAATTCAATCTAGAGGTCTTTTTGACTTGCCAATGCAGTGTCAGAGACCGTGAAGGTGAAGTGTAAGAGACAACGAATAGTTTCTCCAAGTTGTGGCTCACAAAAAAGATAACGAATGGTGCTTTAAATCCAACCAGCAAGCGTATATGGATTTATTGCCAATGACAATCAATTGTTCTAAGTTAAAAGATCATATCTTGGATTTAAGTGAAAGTTAGTAATTTTTTTTCAAAAAAAAAAAGTTAGGGTCAAAATTGTCACTTGACCGAAAATTGATTTTTTTTTTTTATTAGGCTATCTCTTGCCATGAAAACTTTGATTAGCAATTTACTTTTAGACTCCGGAAGTGTTGATAAAAAAGAAAAAACAAAAAGTTGACTTGGACAAGATGAAGCTATTCAACTTACAAAATATAAAATCTTTGAAAATCCCATTTATAGCAAGATCATATTACAATTCCCAAGATGGGATGGGCGGAAATTCCGGCTAGAAATAATTACACGATTCCGATCCACAGAGAGTTCAGTTGCTCTTAGCCGCCTACAACGTGTGCCAAGGGGAAACATGACGAAACCTACCCCCCCCAAAAAAAAAAAACTCATACATTTCGAAAAAATTACATAAATTTGAGTTTTGATTCAAAATACAATTTTTTTGTTTAATTTTTTTGATATAATTTTTTTAATTTTAAATTTAATGTGTAATTTATTCAATGGGACTTCAACTTTTGATAAATGTTAAATCCTGAACAAATTTTAATTTCAAGGACAATATTAAACATTAAATCGAAATTCATTTGTCATTTTTGAGATTTTCCCTTTTACGACGCATGCACTCTTGCATCAATGCTTTTGGTGACTTTTGTGAAGAAAAAGATAAATGTCAACTAGGATTTCTATAACTGACCAAAAAAAAAAAAAACTAGGATTTCTATAATATCCATTTTATTCGTAATTCATTCAAGTTATTGATAGTGTAGAAATTCCATAGAACCTAGTGTGTTTTATTTGCGGCGCTCAACATGCATATCTGAAATTTGATTCATGAAGAATTGATGATTGAGAAAATATTTTTCTAACTTAAAAACAATCTTTGCATCATTTAAGAAAGTGGGTCAGCGAAAAATATGTTTGTCGTTAATAGAAAATCTTCAAGTAAAAACTGTTACGATGACGCAAATATTTTCTATTAACTAATATTTTTAGCAATAGAAATGGTCTTTTTTTTAAGGAAATATTCATCAAATCGTGTAACTTGTCGCATAATGCAATGGGTTTAATCTAATTGAGCGAGCCTACCCAACATTTGCTAGCAAGAAAAAGAAAAAAAAAAGACAGACTGATGGTCGGGATCATAGCGGTGCAATGAACTCACTCTCCTACATTTCATTAGAATAATAGTTCAAGAATGCCTGGTCTAGGAGAAAATATTCAGTGATTAGTAACCACCACGTCATCGGCTGACGTGGCGTGCTTATTGTGGCCCAAATTCATCAACTTGTCTGCCATCATGATCGGAACAGCCGCTATATTCACACCCGAATTAAAATGGTAGTTGAGAGTCGGGGGGCGTTCAGTCCGAAAAAAGAAGAGCATTTACTCCTTAGGGGTGTTCAATCCCACCCAGGGCCTAAAAAAGCGCACGCACACAGAAAAGTCTAGGTCGACATGATCATCTCATCAACTTGTGGCTCTGCCCTCTTCGAGTACTTGAGCGAACTCCTCTAGGTACTTGTGTTGCAGCTCCGCGTTGCCGAATATCTCCCTCATGGCCCATGCGTTTGCCCTCACCTCCTCTCCTCCGGCTCCACCATGACCCGCCTTATCGTCTCGGCTACCGAGTCGCCCATGAACGACCCGTCTCGGTCATTTCTTGGTACCTCTGACCCGACCCGCCTCTCGTCCATCAGCCTCGCCACAAGCCCTTGATCCGAGCTCCCCCCGGAAAACAGGATCAGCGCCCGACCCTGCCCGAGGGCCTCTATGACCGAGCTCCACCCACAATGCGTCAAGAACCCGCCGACCGACGAGTGGGCCAGGATGTCCAGCTGAGGAGCCCAACCCACCCAAACGAAGCCTCGACCCGACACCCGGCTTTCGAAACCGGAAGGGATACTGCCGGAGCCGGCCTTTTGGCCTACCACCCAGACGAAGGGCAGACCTGACTTTTCAATTCCACACGCCAACTCGTGCATGAACTCTTGACTCAGAGCCACCTCGGTGCCGAGGGCGATGTAGAAAACCGACTTCTCTTCCCTATCATCTAACCATTGCTTTAGCTCACTCCACCTCCCGTCTCCTTCGTGCCGGCTTTTATTTTGGGGCGGTAAAAGCCCCATCGGAACCACGGCTCTTCCGTAAAGCTTCTTAAGTAGACTCAATGGCTTGGCCTCGAACTCGCTACAGGTTCTTGTGGCCACGATTTCACAACCCTGTATCAACCTGCCAACCCTTTGGGAAACGGACATGTTAGCGTCAGAGTCCACAAAATCCTCTTCGTTAATCACCTCGTGAAGCCTAAAAGCGACTTTAGTGGGGTAAGTAACCCACTGGGGAACGACCGTCAAGTCCTCTGCCGCCTTGGCTCGGGCCTGACCGTCGATCAAAAGGGATGGCGGGCCGGCGAAGACGAGGGTGGTAGCATTATATATGCTGAAGAACGCCGATTTAACACCCAGTCGTCTCGCCTTTTGGGGTAACCAAAAAGACATGAAGTCTTGGATCACCCAGTCGACGTCCGAGTTTGCAAGGAACTCGGCAACAGCTGGCTCGAGCATGTCGTATGCCTTCTTTAGGTAAGGGATCATTTTATGCAGCAGCTCGGAGGTCGACTCGGCAGAGTCGGGGAGGCCATGGACGCGAGGCAAGGAAGCTCGACGAGGGTTATCGAGGGAGGGAGGTTCGCGGGGAGCTTTTGGAGGTTTTTCGGGGTGGAGATGAAGGAGATGCGATGACCCTTTTGAGCTAAGAAGGTGGCGACCTCGAGGAAGGGCATGAGGTGGCCGTAAGCGAGCCATGGGAACATCGCAACGTGGAGCTTCTCTTTGTTTTCCATGGCAGTGTGTGGAAGGAAGACGAAGTGGAGAGAGATTTTAAAAAGAGAAACCAGCTTTCGGTGGAGCGCGCACGTGCCGGGAGAGAATCAGATTAGTCTCCTTCCTTGCGCACGTGCGATTTTGCATGTAAATGGCATTGTAACTTCCGACCGAATGTTTATTATACGCAAAAGAAGAAAGCAAAAGTCTTTGGCTCCCGTTCATTCACCCGAAAACTACCGCTAGAAAAATGTTTTTTAGATTTTTCGATATTTATTTTCCATCACGCTCTTTTTTCTCTTATCTTATACCTTTACTAATCCCCTTTTCTTTCCTTTTTTCTTTTTTACAAAATACTTTCCTTTTTCTTTTCATTTTTCTCCTTTTGTTTTGACGGGTTGCCAGACATGACAATGGCCAACAACCAACCATAGGCTAGCTCGAGTTGGCCGCTTGCCAGATTGGTGAGTGTGAGCCTCTAGCGAGGCTTGAGCGCTCGAGCTCACCTTTGGCTGATCATTGAGCATCACCATGGCTAGTGATCGATCGAAGAAGAAGAAGGTAAAGAAAATAAAAGCAAAAAAATACAAAGAAAAAATAAATAAGTTAAAAAAATTAAAAATTTGAATATTTTAAGAAGTAAAAAAAAATTATCTAAAGGAATGCATGAAGGAAAATTAAATCAATTTTTCATATCGAATAGTGAAAATATTTTCCTAATTCATTTTCAAGTTTCAGCTAAATATATATATATATATATATATATATATATAATCATTTTTCTGAAAAATGACTTTCCAAAAGATAATTTCTAAAATGATATATTTTACGCAAAACCAGCAGAGCCTTAAGTCTTGTTAATTTGCTAAGCGGCCGAAAGAAGGGGTTCATTTTACTTGGATGTCTTAAAAATAAGGACTCACCTACCTAGGAATATTGATTGCTGTACTAAGTAGTTCGAGAATGCGCCGGTCTATAAATATTTGAGTCGGTCTCTTGATATTTATTTTCAAAGCAACGCCTGCACCAAAATCGATGAGCTGCCCCGGAAAGTGCGGCTTGTTACTCATCACATGATCCCACAATTTTTAAGGGTATAATTTTTTAAATAAAAAAATTATCCTATGACATTAATCCATATTTTCCCTCTCGAGCACGGTCATTCTACCATACGATTCACATTTGTGCCTTTTCAGTAACAATTATCCATTTAGAAACCATCTCAATGGAAGGTAGTTAAGGGCATAATAAGGTCTAAGTCAAGCCTTATGTTTCGGAAATACATTATCAGTATGTGAGAGAATTTGATTAGCAAAGTATGTCGATAATTGCGATCGAACCTTCGTGGGTTTCGTTGCACGCAAACTCGAATAAAGGGTGGAGGTCAAATTTATTTCACGCCATGTTTTCTGCATACGATTTTAATTGGTACTTGAATCCTATTCTTCAATGTATTATTAGAATAGTTCGTTTTTATCGTGCACTGCCCTTATCTAATTGATGGAGCCGCTGTGGCCCCTCAATTGCAATAATAATTGAGGATGGTGTCTACCTCTGGCTCCACTGACCCGCCTTATCGTGTAGGCTTACTAAGTCGCTAATGAATGGCCCCATCTCGGTCATCCGTTAGCACCTCTTGTTCGACTCGCATCTCATCCATCAGTCTCACCATCAGCCGTTGGTCCGAGCTCCCCTGGTAAACAAGATTGGCGCCTAGCCATCCCCGAGTGCCTCTACAACCAAGCTCCAACGCGACGACGCGCCAAGAACCCGGCGATCGACTAGTGGGCTGGGATCCAACCCACCCAGTCAAAGCCTTGACTCGACACCTAGACTTCCACTGGAAGAGAATATGCCGGGGCAGGCCTTCCGCCCTACCCACCTGAACGGAGGGCAAACTTAACTGCCCCATCCCACTGCCTAGCCAAGTTTGAGGAAACCGTGCATTTGATTTCCCATTAAAATCGGGGCATCATCGATCCCTTATCATTTTGGCAAGAAAGAACCATCAAGTTTTAGCTCGAGAAGTGATTGGGTAATAATTTTTAATTTACCGTGAAAATAATACTCTGTTCTGCACCATAAAAACCAAAACAACAGACAATTTCATTCTCAAGATAGCATAAAAATTGTTATGTTAGTCAATCCCCTTTAGCTTTACTCATCCCTAAGTCTATACATAGTAATTGATCCATAATATGCTAAGAGCGCAACGGAGTCGGTAACACTAAAATTGAATTTCTTGCTTTGAGGACTCCATTATTTTCTTGATAGCAAGTTATGGTAGAAGAGACTTCTTACGTTTTGTCTTTTAATTTTTAGGGTTTTGTTAAGATAACAATCTTTAAGTTACCGTAAAAATAATAGTTGGTTATGAGTTCAAATTCTTGAAGGAATAAGCTCTACAACGATTTATAATTATTTTTTATTTAACTTTTTTTTTATTTAGAATGGACTGTTATTCTTAAAATAAATCACCCAATCATTTCTTTAATTTTTACTAAAAATTAGTATTTTGGCTTGTGCAAAGGGATATTCCACAATTTGTCTTATAATTTTTTAGCACTAACCAACTGGAGGGAAATACATAAGACTTTATAGGATGCACGTATAAACGGATAACCACAGCGAAATATCTGCTTATTATACGAAGTCGTTAGTTTAATTTCAAACCACACAATTATCTTATCTTTTCCCATACCCGGGGAACGAACACGGGCCCATCCCACGTGCTCCCAACTAAGCTAACATGACCCGACGGAGCTTCTCCAGATACTTGTTTAGAAGCTTAAAATTGTCGGATGTCTCCCTCGTGGCCCATTACTTTGCCCTCACCTCCTCTCCCTCCGGCTCCACCATGACCCGCCTGATCGTCTCGGCCACCGAGTGGCTCGAGAACGACCTGTCGAGCTCGTCCCTCGGCACGTCAAACCCCCACCCCTCTCTCTTCGACCAGCGTCGCCATCAACCCTTGGTCGTAATACACTCCGGAAAACAGAATCAGCGGCTGGCCTCGCCCGAGCGCCTCGATGGCGGAGCTCCAACCGCAGTGGGTCAAGAAAACTCCAATTGCCGCGTGAGCGAGAATTTCGGCCTGAGGAGCCCAACCCATCAACAAATAACCTCGGCCCGAGACTCGACTTTGGAAGGTATAATCTCCGGGCCGGCCCTCTGACCCACAACCCAAACGAACGGCAAACCCGATTTCTCGATCCCTGCCACGAGATTCGGCATCATCTCCCGGCTGATGTTAACCTCGGTGCCAAGCCCGACATAGAAGACTGACTTCTCTTTCTTATCGTCAAGCTATCTTTTCAGCTCGACCCATCTCTTGTCTCTGCTGCCGAATTTGCGGCGGGGTATTAAGGGTGCGTTTGTTTGTGTTTATTCTTTTGTTAGGGACGAAATAGAAAAGCTATTTTTGTTAGGGGAGCAGTTTTGAACAAAATGCGCGTTTGGTAAAAGCTTTTCGAAATAAAAAAACAAAACATGTTTGGTAAATTTATGTTCTTTTTTTTTTTTATTTCTTTTAATTTTTAATGTTTATTTTTATTTTCATTTTTTTCTTTCTTTTTCTTTTTCTTTTTTTGCTTTGGCCGGTGGCGGCCTCGGCCATGGCGGCCCGAGCCTCGCCGGGATCTGGTGAGCCCGAGCTCGCCCGGCCAAGGCGAGGCCGCCGCCCTCGTCGGCCGGTCGCCGGCCATGGCCGAGCCAGCGACCGGCAAAGCAAGAAGAAGAAGAAAAGAAGAAGAAGAAGAAGAAGAAAAAAAAAGAAAGAAAAGAGAAGAGAGAGAAAAAGTGTTTCGTTTTTCTTTCAAAAACAAGAAACAACTTTTTTGTTTCTTGTTTACTTTTTTTGTTCCCTGAACAAAAAAACAGATTTGGAAACAACAAAACGCAACAAACACGTTTACATTTATTTTTTATTAGGAACAAAAACACAAAACTGTTTTTGAACAAAAAAAAGAACACAAACAAACACACCCTAATAAGCCCACAAGGACCACAGGTTTTCCGTAAAGCTTCTGGAGTAGCCTCAGCGGATCAGCCTCGAACTCCCCACAGCTCCTCACGGCCACGATCTTGGAACCCGAATCGACTCGCCAGCCCTTTGAAAATCCGAAACTCCGGTGTCCATGCAATCCTTGTGAGTGACTATCTCGTGGAGCCTGAACCTGACCTTGGACGGGTAATCTATCCACTCGAACGGCAAGTCAAGTCCTCCGGCCTTCAGCTCGGGCCATCGATCAAGACGGAAGGTGGTCCGTGGAAGCGAGAATAGTAGCACTGACTACACTTAAGAATGCCAAGTTCGCACCCAGTCGGCTCGCAACTTGGGGCAACCAGTGCGATGCAAAGTCTTGGGTTATCCAGTCCACGCCGGACTGTTGAAGAAACTCGTCAAAAGCCGGCTCGAGCATATCGTAGGCCCTTTTGAGGTACGGGACCTTGTTGTTCGGCAGCTCAGCAGTTGACTCGGCCAAGTCCGGGAGGCCATGGACGCAAGGCAAGGGGAGCTCAACGAGGGTTACGGAGGGAGGGAGGTTCGGGGTGAGCTTTTGGAGGTTTTTCGGGGTGGAGATGAAGGAGATAAAATGACCCTTTTGAGCTAAGAAAGTGGCGAGCTCGAGAAAGGGCATGAGGTGGCTGTAAGCGAGCCATGCGAACTGTTAATTTATGACTCGAGTTTGAGATTCGCTGGACTCTTGAAAATTTATAAAAGAAGAAATACAAAAATAAAATAGATACGAATTTCCTCTTCGGAAATTATGCGGAATCGAAACTCGTGAAGCTTCTGCACGTGATTTTCTTTTCGTGCGAAGATTGGTTTATTGGTGGGGCCCAAGGTCAAAGTTTTGACCTTGGGCACACACATGCACACACACATCCGCTGAGAGAGGAAGTCTGCCGCGTGAAGCAAAATACGTGGATGGTGAGCCCAGGTCAATTGTTTGATCTTTTATGGGCACACGTATAAAAGGTTTTTTTTTTTTTTATCTCTTTCGGAAAGGAGCCGCCGAAGGATCCACGGGAAGCCGCATGCCGCGAGAGAGAAGCTGCACGAGGAAGCTGAAGATTCTTTCTGTTTTTTTTGGCGTGCGACTTGAATGCGTGGTATTTTTTATTGTCGTGAGTTTATATCAAGTGAGTTATTTATTTATAAACACTTTGGGTTTGGGGATAAATTGAGATTTGGAAAATACTGAAAGAATGTTTGAGTGAATTGAGTGTGTAAAATCTCGTTGTATCAGACGCTTCGATCATATTGAAATTCGATCTTCTTCTTACCATTGGGCATAGGTCTTTATAACTAAATCACGTAAATCTGGTATCTGATTTTTTTTTTTCTGTCTATATTATTGTTCGATCGCTCGCCCTATCGCAACAGGAACGTCGCTACGTGAAGCTTCTTCTCTTCGTCGTGCATGGTGGTGTCTAACTTTTCCTTTTATTTGATGGATCTAATGCTGCCACTCTTTATTTAAACAATGACTGTTTGGAGGGTCGGTGCAACAGCTACCGTTACCAACCGCGCAATAACGTGAGATTTTAGAATTCTCATTGATGCATGCCGGCAAAAGCTAGACCTCATCTCGATACGTTTACTTATTACACTGGACTAGGACAAATTATACAAACTAATTCATGAACCTAATTTGTGAAATAAAAAAAGGCTTGATAATCTTGTACTATTGGCATATGCTTCTCAAGCTAAGATCTTATCTTGATATGATAACTTATTACACGGGACTAAGACAGGTTATACGAACTAATTCATGAACCTAATTTGTGGAATAAAAAAAGGCTTGAGTATCTTGTACTATTGATATGTGCTTTTCAAGGACTAAGTGTAGCACGGTGACAATTTGTTTAATGTAGTCGTGAACTTTTGGTAAATATTCAATCTCGAACAAACTTAATGTTTACAGACGATATTAAATATCAAGCCAAAGTTAATGAATCATTTTTGCCAATTTCCCTTTTTTGGTTCATTTGCACCTGTCACGACCTCCTGAAACAAGTTGGATCCACCTCGAGGATTTAGTAATGGGTTACTTAGTCTAAACTTTAGCTCTCTCGCAAATTAGGTTTCAAGTTGTTGGGAATATCCGATTCCCTAAACCGGATTCGACACTAAATCGAACCCCTAAACTTATGCGGAAGACGAGCCCGGAAAACACATGCATCACCAATCCTAAGGCACATCACGAGAATGAACATACTTTGTTAGCCACATTAAACACCAATGCCGATATGAGGAAGAGAAACTGATCCCGTTCGATCTGATGACGTCAATTTGCCTTGAAGGGAAGATGGGTGTCGCCTCTTGCGCACTATTCTTTCTTTTAGAATGTTTTTGAGGGAGAGAGGGAGGAGGAACGTACGTTATGCCAAAAGGTGCGTTCCTCCCTCTTTATTTCCCCTTATATACGTCCCCTCCAAAAAGAAATGTGTCATTTCATCATATTCCTTCATCCATGGGCCCTAATCTTATGGGTCGGGCTTTTAGGCCCAACATGAGCGGACGGACCAACTTAGGCCCATCACCATAATTAATAAAACCATCATCTCCCACTTGCACATGGTGGGCCAAACAGGATCCTCTTTACCTCTCTTAACAATCATACCGGTGAATAATCCGTGCGATCAACATACTTTGAGAGCTTGTTACTATACATCTGTTAAGAATATATAGCAGCTCATAATGGGCATCACATTCCGAGTAAATTTAGTATGCAGTACCCTAGATTGATCGATCACATTTATATCTCTCTTGATCTCTTTTAAACAATGATATATATATATATATATATATATATATATTGTATTCACAATTATGATTATCCCAAAGACAGTCATAATTGGTTGACCAGTGAATACAAAACTACAATGTGATTTTTCAAATCCGATCTTCCTCTTTCCTTCAAACTCTCAATTTCAGTTCAACTTGCTTTTCTAGAAATGTCCCATTAGATCGAATCATCTGATGACCATTGGCAACATTCTAAGATAGCAAACACTAAATAGAAATCTTGAGAATAAGTAAAAGTCATGAGGGCACTAAATTGAGGACTCTTTTCCTCAAGAGTCTCATACGGCATAAAAGTTGAGATCAAACTTTTGTCACTCTTATTGGTCGTCTCATGCATACGTAGTATGAAATACGTATTACGGTATTAACTCCTTTCCCATGGAGCGTATGTCTACACCATCAATACCGTACAGATGATAGTTCAGACATACCCAATGTCTAACTTGAGTTCACGTACCTACTCATTCACAAAATTCATCAGAACTCACATCTGGCATCTTAGACAGATAAAGTAAAGTATGTGAGGTATTTTACTTTCGGACATAGTAAATATTATGTCCTCATCTTAACACTTAGTTAATGCGACATATATATTTTAAGCTTGAGTTCTCGATTATCACCTAAATAATAAGCTTAAAAACCGTATCATCTCTATTTATCACATAGTAAATAGAGGCGATTACCCGTGTGAGTGGGCTAATCTTATATTTGTCCGACATACTTTCTGAACTTAATGTAATGCACTGAGCATTAAGATGCATAATGATCAAACAAAGATTCATAGGCATTAATGATGAAAACACAAATTCATTAAATGTGAATAACTCAGGGAAATTACAATATCCAGTACATTAGACTTTACGTAATCCTAGAGATTTTACATTACCACAAAACACATCTCTAGGTATTGGCTTTATCATAGGATCTGTTACCATTCTATGCGTAGATATGTACTGTAAGTTCACATCCTTTCGTGCAACCATATCTTTGATAAAATTATACTTGGTATCTATATGTTTGGTCTTGCCATAATATTTTGGATCTTTGGTGTACGCTATAGCTGCTTGGCTATCACAGTTAACCATTAATGGATATGCAGCTTTCTCAATAACACGTAAATGATCCAAAAATCTCTTAAGCCAAACTCCTTCTTGTACTGCTGCTGATAATGCCACGAACTCAGCTTCCATCATGGACAAGGCTATACACGTTTGCTTCTTACTGCTCCATGATATGGCGCCATTGTTCAGTAAGAAAGCAAATCTAGAGGTAGATTTCCTTTCATCTAAATCTCATCACCAATCAGCATTAGAATAGCCTTCGAGTCGCAAATCCTTTCCTCGATAACTCATCGTATAATCAGCAGTATTCTCTTAACGACTTTCCAATGTGCTTGACTTGGATTTGATTGGTATCTACTCACCATTCCAACTGCAAAACATATATAAGGTCTTGTACACATCATAACGTACATCAAGCTCCCAACAACACTAGCATAAGGAACATGTTTCATTTGTTCCTTCTCTTGTGGAGTCCTTGGATACAGTTTATGGCTCAATCCTTCACCTTTTACAATAGGAGTATCAATGGGTTTACAATCTTGCATACGAAATCGTTTAAGAACCTTATTTATATATGTTTCTTGCGAAAGAGATAACGATCTCTTCGAACGATCTCTTGAAATTTTAACTCCAAGAATGTATGCAGCCTCACCCATATCCTTCATCTCAAAGTTGGAAGACAACCAACTCTTGATAGTATTAACAAATTCCATATTGCTTCCGGCAATTAGTATATCATCAACATATAATGATATGATCACAAATTGATCTTTGGATCTTTTGATATATACACAATGATCCTCATCAATCATTGTTGTTGACACCTGAAATTTTGAGATTTGATTTTGCTGAATAAAAAAAGTCACGTGGCATGTAGTTTAGGAAAATTTAATTTTTTTTATATTTTGTTAAGATTTTTCATAGATTGAGGTAATATACATTGAGATATGCATTTTTGTGCAAAAGGGAATTTTTTTTTATCAAATATGCAAAAAATATTGCGCGGGGTGAAACGATATATTCAATGGAATTTTACGCGAGCAAAATTGCAATGAAATATACCACAAAAGCACGTTGTTTTTTGTGTATAAAAGGGTCGCGTACGATGGAAATAGGGGGGTTTTTCTTCTTCGTTTTAGGAGGAAAACACAAAAGAAAAAAAGAAAGTAAAAAAAAGGGGGAAGAAAGGAGAGACAGATCCGTGCGTGAAAGAGGGGAAGAAAAGTAAAAAAAAGTAAACAAAGGTGAAAAGGTGAAAAGCAGCAACAGAGAGAGGAAGAAGAGGGGCGTGCACTGTTCATCTTCCTCACGAAGCTCCTCCACTGCGCGACGCCAACGCCACCAATGCCGCCCTCGCCATAAGTCCAAGCCGCCGCTCGCCTGAGTCGGTCTCCCACCAGCCCGACGAAGCTTCTGCTGTGCCGATCCGGACCTCCACTCGAGCCGCCCACCGTTCGAGCTCCGAACGCCGCCACTTCACTGACGAGCGGAGACCCACTCCAGCCGAGCCCCAACCAATTCGCCACCGCGCCGCCTTGGCCCGCGTCCGACGCCCTGGACGCCCGCTTCCGGACTCGAGCCTCCGCCTGCGGTCCACCCGAGCGACGCCCAGCTCACTGCCCGTGCCCGATCCGCCAGCTGCGCCCGAACGACGCCCCCGCTTAGCCGTTCGCGATCTGCCTCGCCTACGACCAGCCACGAGCAGCCCTTTGCCTCGCTACAGCCCCTGCGTGCTCGTTGTTGCTCTGCCTGCCGCCGGTTCGCCCTCGCCGGAGCTCCGATCGCCGGCGACCCCGTTCACCGATCGGCCATAGCTTTACTTTCCTTTTTCTTTTTAAAAAAAGGAGAAAAAAAAAGAAAAGAAAAAAGGAAAAAGCAAAATTAGGTAATTTTTACTTTTTCTTTTCTTTTGTTTATTTATCTTCTGTTTTTTTATATATATTTCATATTATTTGCTTTTTTAGTGTAATTACCCTTTTAATGCAGAATTGAAAATTGCATGATATGAAATCGCCTTGAAATTTAGTGATTGTCAGTTCGATTTTCGTGCCCGAGATCCAACTCGCAATTACTAAAAATTGCCAATCCGATCTCCCGCCCGAGACCCGATTCGTGATTTATGTGAAAATTGGCCAACCTGATTTCATGCGCGAGATATGGTTCGTCAATTTGGATATCAATTTTGCTTGATTTGCTGTGGTGTTATATGAATTAATTAAAAAAAAAAAAAAAATGTAGTTTTAGGGTTTGCATGCTCATGATAGAAATTCCATTTTTTTTATAATAAAAATGTCAAAAAAAATCAATCGACTTAGGTTGTTAGTTTTTTTATTTGCACGTTTAATTATTAGGCAATTGTTAATTTCGAAAATTAAAAAAAAAAAAAAAAAAGGAAATTAGGGTTATGTTTTTTTTTTTTTTTTCTTATTTTGCTTGTTTAGGATAGCAAGTTTTATCATGAAAAAGAAAATATATTCATTTAGAATGTTAGTCTTTTTATTATTTAATTTGCACGTTGAATTTTAATTTCAAAATTAATTAAAAAAACAAAAATCATTATGCATATGTCATGTAGAATTAGGAGGCATATTTTGCACGTCATTACATATTAGGGTAAGATTGCATGTTAAATTTTACTTCTTAGTTAATTTTAAGTTTAGATTTTTTAGATAGATTACATTCTAGGATTATTTGGGTTAAGATAAGATTTTAGTTTAAATTAGGATTTAGTTTAACCTAATTCCTAATATAAATTGGATAGGATCTTAATCTAATTAGGTAATTTTCACACTTTATTTAATTCCGAATTTCATAAAAAAATACAAAAAAAAATGTCGTAAGTTGAATTAGTTTTATTTTTTAGGATAAATTGCATTTTTTTAAAAATAAAAGAAAAAATGTCATGAACATGTTATTTAGGATTAGATTAAATGAAATGCATCGTCATTTAGTTTTTTTTAGGCCCATTTAATTAGAAATTGCCCGTCAATAGAATTAGGTCATTTAGATTGCATTTAATTATTGCATCTCTTTATGATTTACTCTATTCATGTCATATAATTTAGATTACATTGCCATGTCATGTAATTTAGGTCATGTTGCCATGTCATAATTAGATTACTAGCATGCATTGCATATAGATTAAGTTCCCATTAAATAAAGTGAAAAAAAAAGAAATTGCGTGTTAATTAAAAATCATATCTAGGGTTGATGATGTAAATTTTGATCTAACAACGCAGATGCTTTCGTTGCTCTGAGGTAAGTTTGCAATTTATTTATTATTTATCTGGGTGTTAAATTGATGGATTGCGCACTCGCATGATCACTTCACATGTTAGGGAAATATATTTAAAATTAATTCAAACTACTTGCCAAACATTTTTTTAAGAATGGTACCGAAAGGGCATTAGAGAAATCAGTGTAACCAAGTCCCCGTACTCATAGTCTCTGGTTCGTAGGAGTAAAGTAAACCTCCCGTTGCTTTACTTGGGTTTCTAATCGACCCACCAAAAATAGATTAGTGGCGACTCCTAGTTAAAAATCATTTGCACGTTAAGAACTCAAACCTAAGTCGCAAATTGATATGGGCTCTGGGAGAGCCCAAAGTTAAGTTTAGGCTTAACAATCCATTAGCCAAAACCTAGGTGGTTCACACCGAAAAAGTGGTCGCGACAGCTTGGCGACTCCGGGGACTTGAGTTGAAACTCTTAGTGGACTTAGGCCAATTTTCTTTTTCTTTTGAAAAAAAGTTTTTGTTTGGCAGTAAGGATTCCAGGTACGTCCCTAACATTTAAGATATTAAATGCTTTTGCAGATTGGGAGGTATAAGGGGAAGTGTTTGCTAACCCTTGTTTTGTAGGGAGGTGTAGGAATGAATGGTTTACTTGCACATTTGAAGTGTTGCTTGATTTAAACTGTTGTGCATGCTTTGCATTTACACTACACTTTTGCACACACAACCTGCCGCCGGACCTGGGCCGCATAGGATTATTTAGGATGGTGTTGAGATGGATACCACTCCGACTGCATGCTCGCGGTACGAGTCGCCCATCTCAATCCCGAAGTTTCTTTCATGGTGTCAAGAGTACCCACCTCGGTCCGCATGCCCGCGACCTGGGTCGGCTTTTTGACCAAGCCGGAGTCATGAGGACCCGACATAGTCCACAAGCCCGTGGCTAGTCCGATCATCCTTGTGGCTCCACCTTGATAAGCCTTATATATTAGAAATCGAGCCACTTACCATGCGCATGTCTATGTGATTGCTCACCATTGGTAAAGTAAGTTCTCTAAATTTTTGCTTTTGCAATTTACTTTATCACATTATTTTTGTCGGTCCATGGCATTAGGGTTGTCACGAGTCTTGATCAATATACAATGGGGACTTCGGACATTCGAATTATTCTCCCTCCGAAGAAGGAGTTTAGCACTTGGTGGGACAAGTTAGATCTAGATGGCCATCAATTCATAAAGTCGCATGTTGGTCGCCTACTTCCACTGCTGCACATCAACATTCATGGCGGTCTCATTCAAGCACTTGCACATTGTTGGTGCCCCGAGACCTCTACCTTTATCTTTGGCGGTAAGCATGAGCTCACTCCCACCTTGGAAGAATATAGCATTGCCATAGGGAAATCCTTGAAAGCTGAATTGATTAGTCCGCCTATCGGAATAGATCATGTTATGGCTTTATCTGATTTTCTGAGAATTAAGGAAGACGACATAAGAAAGGTTTTAAAGGCTCACCGCAATGCATGTCCTTTATCTTTTTTGAAAGAATATTTTGAAAAAGGCACCCCATTTCAAATGCGTAGGGTTTTCCTTTTAGCTTTCTTCGGATTTATAGTATTTCCTTACTGCAAGAATGTTATTAACCCTTTGATTGCTCAATTAGTTAAACAAGTGTTGGAAAGAAAAAATTTTGTAAACACTGTCCTCATTGAAACTTTTCTTTCTCTCACCCGATTCAAAGGAGGCGGTGATAAAACATTCTGTTCCTCTCCCGAACTTTTGCAAATTTGGTTTCTTTCTCATATAAGGGGATTTGGTCGTCTAATGACTATACATGATATTAGTGATTCTAACCACCCTATTATAAAATTTGAGAACAACCAAAAACACGCACCGGATTACCATTATTCTAGGTGGCTAGCTTTCATGAAAAAACCAACTTCCAAGGGTTTCCTATGGCATGCTAAATGGTTCCAAGTTCGTGTGGCGAGACTTACATGTGGAGGTGTTGGCCCAATCCCTCTACTGGGATTCACTGGAGCATTGGAATACTATCCAACTAGAGTGACTCGTCAGTATCAAGTTGTGCAAGAGCTTCCCCCAGCATTACAAGCGGATCCGCTCCGAGTTAGCTTCGTTGATGGAAGCCAAGGCCATGAAGATTCTATTCTCACTATCAAATCGATGTGGGATATGTGCCATCCATGAAAGCTCAAATAGCCCGAAGAGGAGTTGGAGGGCAAAGAAAGAAAATACTATGCCTCAACTAAGTACATCCGACAACACAAGATTCCTGAGGAGTTGCTTCCGAAGATACCGGAGGCATCATTGAAGATCACCAACTGTGCTGAGAATAAACGCCTCAAAAGAGTCGCTGAAAAAGCTCAAAAGGAGAATAAATGATTGCGCCGAATGGTGTCCCGAGTGTATATTGATCAAGCCAGATGAAATGCTTGAATCAATATTGCTACTTTCATGTTTAGATTAATGTTTAGAAAGTTGAGTTGTTTACTTTCTTAGTTCATTTGTTTAGAACATTCCAAGTTGCTATTTTGATAAACTTGTCAAAAACTCCATTAATGAATAAAGGTTCTAGACTGTTGCCATGGGCCAGCGTATTCCATATGAGATACTTATTTTTGTCCATTTCTTCAATTTAGGTGATAACGGATCTTCCACGCTCACCCATTATTACGAGATTAAGGGCTAGAATGGCCGACCAATCAAAAATGCGTGATCGTATGTCCGCTGTGGAAAATCAACTCCAACAAATGCTCGCCTCTCTACAGCTTGTGACGGATCAACTCCAATTCCTCCAAGTAAATCCAACAACTGCACCCGCTCTTCCTGAAATAATTATCCCGAAGCAAACAAACCAGGTTGACGATGACATGCCCGGGTTAGACGATGACTCGGTCCTTGTTAGAAAGACTAAGCTCGCTAGCATTCCAAAGACTGATCATGAGGAACGCTTCACAAAGCTAGAAGGAAAATTGAAACAACTGCAAGAGTCGCAGAATTTACTCCCGTTCGACCTGTCTGTGTATGAGAAGGTCAACATGCCAAAGAAGTTCAAAATGCCGGATTTTGAGAAGTATGATGGTACTTCCTACCCAAAAGCTCACTTGCAGATGTACCACGTGCGTATGGCTCAATATGTCAAGAACGAACCACTCATGATCCAATCGTTCCATGCAAGTTTGACTGGACCTGCACTAAAACTGGTATGTCATGAAGAATGTGAACCTTCTCGACACCTGGAATGAAGTGACCAACGCATTTCTCAAGCAATACAAGTTCAACATGGATATTGCACCTTCCCGAGAGGATCTTGAGAGGATGGAGAAAAAGAGGAACGAGTCATTCAAAGAATATGCCGTGAGATGGCGAAATCTAGCAGCTCAAATCACTCCCGAGCCAACTGACAAGGAGTTGATGAAGTTGTTTGTCAAAACCCTCCCGTCTGAGTTCCGTAACCGGATGGCTAGCACGTACGTTGAAAACTTCAATCAGCTTATTCTCGTCGGAGAACAACTAGAAGTGGGGATAAGGGAAGGATGGTTTATTAAGCCATCTACTAAAAGATTCACTCCCAAAAAGGAGAAGGAAGCGTCTGTGGATGTGAATGTGGCTTATAGCCAAGAAAATGTCAAACGTGCCCCGTCTATCCAAATGAATCCGAGACAGCCCCAAACTGCTAGCCGTCAACCATTTAATAGGAGACAATTCTCTCCTCTCCCTGGGTCTCCATCCCAAGTGCTGACGATCCTCCGAAAGAAGGGTTTGCTTACTAGTGAACCAAAGCGTCCTAACCGTGAAAGCAATCGCAATTATGACCTGACAAAGAAATGTGACTACCATAGCGGTGAACTAGGGCATTCAACTGATGAGTGTTTCACCCTCAAGCACAAGATCCAAAACCTCTTAGACATGAAAATCTTTTCGTTTCAAACTACTCAGCCGAATGTCCAGAAGAATCCACTACCCGAGCATGAGGGTACGGTGAATGCTATCCTGGAACCTGAAGTCGGTCAAATCAAGGACTCGAAGGTGCACGTGGCAGATGCTTATAGCGGACTGGTAAGAGTTGGATATTATCCAGGTCAAGAAAATGTTCCCCTATCGCTGATGAAGGAAAGAATTGCCCAAATGGTGGATGACGACATTATCGTATATGATGACCGTAACTGCGTAGTTTCCACTATTTCACATATCATCATCGATTGGGAGGAGGAGTAGGCTGCGCTCGATACCGATAAGGAAGAAGTTGATCCTTCGCTCGCGGATATGCCTCCACTAGAAGATGCATCTGATGAGGAGATTGTGATTGAGATACCTCAACCATATGAGTATGTCAACAACAAAGCAGTGCATTGGTCTTATGACTTAGATGTCGATCTTGTTACAAGGTCTGGTTGAACCTATGGTCAAGCCGGTGCTCAAACCGCAAAAACCGATCCACCGATGAAAAGGCTAAGGAATTTCTGGCTGTGATTAAAGCAAGCGAGTATAATGTGGTCGATCAATTGCGAAAGATGCCTGCCCAAATCTCTTTGCTTGAGCTTCTCCAAACATCATCAGTGCATCAAAAGTCACTAATGAATGTATTGAGTGAAATTCATGTGCCAGAAACAGTTGAGGCAGACAAGCTAGAGGAATTTGTGGGATCAGTCCTTCTTAAGGATTTGATCATCTTTTCTGATGAAGAATTCCCTCTCGAAGGCCGGGGGCATAACAAAGCACTCTACATATCCATTAAACATAAGTCTTCTCATGTGTCTCGAGTGCTCCTTGATAATGGGTCCGCTCTAAACATATGTCCATTAGCTACTCTGCACCGCCTCAAAGTAGACCCATCAAGGATACATGTGGCAATGACCTCAGTACGAGCTTTTGATGGTACAAAGAAAGAGGTACTCGGAGAAATCCATCTCGATGTACAGATAGGGCCAGTCGTCTTCAACATTCCCTTTCAAGTGTTGGACATCCCTACCGCATTCAATTTCCTGCTGGGTTGTCCATGGATACACACTGCTGGAGCAGTGCCTTCAGGTCTACATCAAGCTGTGAAATTTGTGATCGAAATGAAGCTGGTTATCGTATACGGTGAGGAAGACCACCGGATCTATCATGAGACGGCTATCCCCTATGTAGAGCCGGATTCTGAGCTCGAATCAACTTACCACTCGTTTGAGTTGGTATCCACCATACACGCATCTCGAGACTCACCTCCACCCACTCCCGAAGTTTCGGATGCCGCCCTTATGGTGGGAAGAGTGATGGTTGGAAATGGTTTTAGTCCTGGTAGTGGCCTTGGAAGAAATGGTCAGGGGATTCGGAACCCCATTCAAGCCCCTTAGAGGTCCGTGTTCTGGATTAGGGAACCATGGAAGAGGTGGAGAAATTTCAGGAGGACGAAGGCAAGAAAGGCGGAACCCGCTACCTAACCAAAGGCGAGGAAGGCAAAACCCATCACCCCCGAACATTCGTGAGACATTTCCTGGTCCACCGATAATGATGCAGAATGAAGCAGAAATAATAGACACCCTGGGGCAGCCAAGTGGAAAATTCGACTATCTGGTGAAATATTCGGCTCCTCCCAATTTCTACATTGATCCCCGTAACATTGTCCCAGACGGATGGGGTGCCATGGATGATCCGATACCCTCAGAGACAGAAAACCCTGAAGATGCATTGGAAGGAATCACTAGTCTCTTCAATGACGCCTTCATAGGGACCATTGATGGAGGACCTCCGATAGAAATGGGCTCGCCCACGAGTAACTCATTTATCTTTCTCACATTCCCCGCGCGGGAATTTTTATCGCTTTCTAGGGCTTGTTTTTGATTTCTTCTTTTTCGCTTTCTTTTTAGGGCTTGAAAATTGCATTTCCATTCAATAAATGTAATTGATTGATGAATATCAATAAAATTACAAGTTTTATTTTGAAAGCATGATGAAGTACACCAAATTAGCCCGGTGATGATATCCAACTGATAAAAGAAAAAGAAATCCAAGGAGAATTCTGAGGCCTGGGCTTCATCATGCTTTCTCGTGTCAAAATATTTCAAAAATGTTTTTACCAAAATTCTTTTCAAAAGAAATAATAATTTAGATTACTCTGTTTGTTTTTCTAATTTATTCACTTCATGTTTCAGAACAGTTTTGTGGCATACAAAGGCATGGAAACGGTCCGATCCAATGCAACAAATGATGATATGGATAATCTCAAGGACTTGATTGAAGATTCCATTGAGGTGCAACGAAGCTGGGAACAACATGAAAGAGCCAAGGCTCTCATATCCGAGCAGACTGTCACTATTAATTTAAGTGACGCCGAAGAAGCTAAAGAAGTTAAAATTGGGGCAAATCTCCCTAAAGATGAAGCTGAGCACCTAATTCAACTACTGAAGGAATATCAAGATATCTTTGCATTGACTTATGCTGACATGCCTGGTTTAGACCCATCGATTGTTGAGCATTGCTTGCCTACTAATCCGGACGTGCCACCTAAGAAGCAAAGACTTCGGAGAACTAAGCCCGAGCTCTCGAAGAAGATAGAGGAGGAGATGATGAAGCTTCTAAAGGTGGGATTCATTGAAGTCTCACAATACCCTGAATGGGTGGCTAACATTGTGCCGGTAATGAAGAAGGATGGTCGAGTTCGAGTTTGTGTCGATTATCGAGATTTGAACAAGGCAAGCCCAAAAGACGATTTTCCGCTCCCTTACATTGATGTCCTCGTGGATAGTACCGCCGGATTCGAACTATTCTCATTTATGGATGGGTTTTCCGGGTACAATCAGATAAGGATGAAAGAGGAAGACAAGGAGAAGACTGCATTTATCACCCCGTGAGGGACCTTTCATTACAAGGTCATGCCCTTCGGACTAAAGAACGCAGGGGCAACTTATCAGCGAGCCATGGTAACACTATTCCATGATATGATGCATCGGGAGATTGAAGTCTATGTTGATGATATGATTGCAAAGACCCGGCCTGGAAAAAGCCATATGGAAACCTTGAAGAAATTATTTGATCGACTTCGTGAATTCAAGCTCCGGCTAAATCCCGCTAAATGTGTATTTGGGGCAACATCTGGTAAATTACTTGGATTTATTGTAAGCAATAAGGGGATTGAGATCGACCCATCTAAGGTTAAGGCCATATGTGAGCTACAACCTCCATCAACGGTGAAAGAAGTTCGGAGTCTTTTGGGAAGGCTGAATTACATAGCCCGGTTCATTTCTCAACTATCTCGAAACAGCAAAGCCATTCTTCAAACTACTAAAGAAGAATGCACGAATCAAAGCGGGATGACGAGTGTCGAGAGGCGTTCGACAAGTTGAAGCAAAGATTTGATGAATCCACCGGTTCTTGTCCCACCATCACCAGGGCATCCCTTGATTCTCTACCTCACCATCCATAGTGAATCATTGGGTGCGATGTTGGCTCAAGAAAGTCATGTTGATAAAAAAGAACGAGCCATCTACTATCTGAGTAAGAAGTTCACTATATCGAAGTTGAAGTATTCTGATGTTGAGAAGACTTGTGCCGCATTGGTATGGGTATTGCATAGATTGCGACAATACACATTGCATTACCAGACACTTCTCGTGATACAAAACGACCCCATTAAGTACTTAATCAGTCAGCTCTGGTGGGTAAGTTGGCCAAATGGAAAATCTTGATTTCCGAATTTGATGTGCAATTCATGCCACAAAAGTCGGTTAAGGGTCGAGCTATCGCTGATCTATTGGCCGAGAATTCAGGCATCTCTAACAACAATGACAATTTCCTTGATGACTGTGTCTTGAGTGTAAATGAAGACTCATGGAGGATGTTCTTTGATGGAGCTGTAAACTTGTCTGGTTCTGGTACTGGGGCGGTTCTGATATCCCCAGATGGTCAGCATTATCCGGTAGCTGCGAAATTGACATTCCCATGCACCAACAATGTGGCCGAGTATGAAGCTTGCATCCTCTCGACTTCAAGCCGCAATCGAGATGGGTGTGACTCGGTTAATGGTATTCGGAGATTCAGCACTAATCATACTACAGACTGTAGGTGAGTGGAAGACCAAGGATGCCAAATTGCTCCCATACCATCGATATCTAGAAGGTCTCATGAAGCAATTCAAGGAAATTTCATTTGAATACTTACCAAGGTCTCACAATCAGTTTGCTGATGCACTTGCAACTTTATCATCTATGTTGCAAGTTGCTGACGGATTAGTAGTTGAGCCATTAAAAATAGAAGTTTTGCCAAAGCCGGCTTACTGTATTATCATAACTGAAGAACCTGATGGAAAACCATAGTATTACGATATCATGAACTACATTAAAAGACAAGAATTTCCAGAAAGAAGCACTCCCGCTGATAGGAGGTACATCACAAAAATGGCCTCAAAATTCTTCGTCAGTGGCGAGAATCTCTACAAGAGATCCTATGATTCAGTCTTGTTGCGATGTGTAGGGGCAACAGAAGCTACTCAAATCATGCAAGATGTGCACGAAGAGATATGTGGCCCTCACATGAATGGGCATATGATGGCGAAGAAGATTATGAGATTAAGCTACTATTGGCTCACATTAGAAAGTGACTGCATCAAGCATGTACGAAGTTGTCACCGCTGCTAGATTCATGGTGATAAAATAAATGTTCCTCCAACTGAGTTGCACCCGGTTTTCGAGCCATGGCCTTTCTCGATGTGGGGGATTGATGTGATTGGCCCAATCAATCCTAAGGCTTCAAATGGGCATCGATTCATTTTGGTGGCGATAGACTATTTCTCCAAATGGATCGAGGCTACATCATTTGTGAATGTCACCGCCCGCAATGCTGTGAAGTTCATCAAACGTGACATAATTGCTCGCTATGGCGTCCCTGAAGCAATTGTCACCGACAATGGGACGAACTTGAACAATAAACTCGTTGACGCGTTATTCAACGAATTCAAGATCAAGCATTTGAATTCGTCCCCTTATCGCCCCCAAATGAATGGGGCTGTTGAAGCAGCTAATAAGAACATTAAGAAGATCTTGGCTAAGACAGCTAAGAATTATCGAGATTGGCATGACCGGTTACCTTTTGCACTAATGGCATATCGGACATCGATCCGCACTTCTACCGGGGCAACCCCTTTTGCTTTAGTGTATGGCATGGAAGCAGTTCTACCCGTGGAGGTGGAGATTCCTTCCCTGAGAATTTTATCCCAAGTGGACTTGTATGAGGCTGAATGGATGCAGCAAAGACTTGAGCAGTTAAACTTGATAGAGGAGAAGAGACTAAAGGCTCTTTGTCATGGCCAAACATATCAGCAAAGAGTTGCCAGATCCTTCAACCGAAAGGTACGACCAAGACATTTTGAAATAAATGATCTTGTTATGAGAAAGCTGTTGCCGATTTTTCCAGATCCTGGGGGCAAGTTTGCTCCAAATTATGGCGGCCCATATGTGGTGAAGAAGGTACTTCCTGGAGGTGCCCTGATTTTGGCAGAAATGGATGGTCGTGAGTTTTCCACTCCATTAATTCGATGCTGTCAAAAAGTACTACCCATAATAGAATTTCCCATGTCATGTCTTGAACTGCAAGTATTTCTATGATGAATAAAATGCCTCAATGAGTTGAATTATTCAAATTTGTCATAAATCTTGCATTTTTCTTCCTTGATGAATTGTGTGAGATAAATTGAATGTGTCAAATGGAATACCTTGGAATGATGAAAGGCAAGCCTTGTTCCATACACTTTTCATACACAAATCCCCAGTGAGTTGTGTGAAAAATTCCATGTCTGCAAGGAAAATGGTGATCTCGCAAAGGGTACGCCATCCAAGGTGATGAGAGGCAATTTTTTCCTCTACTTGAAACACTATAGGTATATCCATCGTTTAGCCCTTTGAGCCCATACACATGAAGAGTTCTTTAAATTATCCCTGTCAAGGATCATCCCACATTGGGATAGAGTTGGAACGAATGATAGGAATTTTCTTACTCATACTTGCATCAATCTTTGAGTATTGCTTTCGCAGTGTAACTTATGTGTTAATTTAAGTGTCTTAGGACGACGAAGAGCAATTCTTTCTTTATCCTATACACTTTATCCATTGCATAGCCCACTTGAGCCTATGAATTCATTTCACATTAAACCCAGTTGGTGATCATGCCCTACACCGGGGCAAAGCAAGAAAAGCAAACCACTCAAGTTGCATGGTTTACAATGCTGATAAAAGATGGAGGTTGTACAAGTCCAAAGAAAGTAAGTGCAAAAATGGGGCATGAAAAAGCAGTGTGCCTAGTAAAAGCAAGGCCAATGCCCAGAAAAGACAAAAAAAATCAAGCTCTTGATATAATGAGTCGTATCCCCTACAGAGCGGTATTAAAATAAAAATAAAAAAAAAAAAAAAAATAAAAAAATAAAAACTCAAATGCTGAGATGTTGCAATCAATGGAGTTATGATATAAAAAAATCCTCAATGGTGGAGGAGAAAATTGGTGGAGATGTTAAGATGATCACCAACTTTGATCCCCTAAACACTTTTTGAGCCTAATGATCCTTTCGTTTCTCAACCCATGAACCAAGCATACGTTACGTCCCTTACAAAGTCTCTTCAGATTATGGCACTTGAATTAACGTAAAAGTTCATATGTTCGAAAGTATCGCTCGAAGAAGTGTGAATAAGACGATTTCTGCCTCATTTTGCATGTTTCTTAACTTGTAAACCCAAAGATGATTGCAAAATATCATTCATTTTTTCAATAGCCTTGACTCAAAGAGTCTCCTTTGCTAAGCCGTTGACCAAGCTCACATTACGGTCCCCTCGTTAAAGACCTCTCAGATTGGTAAGGTCGTACCACTTGCGAGATTGCTCAAACCCTTGTTTGACATGATGATGGTGAGATAGAGTGACTGTCAAGATCCTGCATCAAAGGCCAGGATAAAACAACCCTTTTTAAAAGAGGATGAGTGAAAAGTCCTTTCAGACTGAAGGATCCCTTTTGACACATCCATGATACTCATGCGTTCAGATTGGAATCATCATTCGAAATTGTTCCTATTGAAATTAAGATGATGCGTAATTAATAGAAATTATTACGCATGAACCTTGCTTGAATTAATGCATGTTTGTGATTGCGAATGCATGTTGTGTCTCGTACGATCATGTTTTGCAGGAGACATGTCCCCAAGAAGTAGAGATGTCACCAGGTAAGTATATCTCTATACCCCAAATACTTGTCGTTGCACAGGTATTCCCCTTTTGAATACACCGACACTCGATTGAGTTGTCCCCAAAGATTTTTCTCCAAGTTGCAATGCTGGGCGACCGAAGAATGGTTCGGGTCCTAGCCAAGCAAAATCTCCGTTTAGGCGACTGTAGAATGGTACGGGTCCTAAACAACATTTATTGCTCTAACAGGCGACCGTAGAATGGTACGGGTCCTGGAAAAGCAATTTCCCCATTCAGGCGACTGAAGAATGGTTCAGGTCCTGAAAAAATCAATTTTCCGTCAAGGCGACCGTAGAATGGTACGGGTCCTGGAAAATGAATCCCCGTTTAGGCGACCGTAGAATGGTACGGGTCCTGAGAAAGCAGTACTGTTACAAAGTCATGTTACTATTCTAGGCGACCGTAGAATAGTACGGGTCCTGGACAGGTAACACCCATTACTTCGAATTACTCTATCCTCCTCAAAGGTAAGTTATCCCAGGTAGGTTCATCTATCATTTGCATTAGTATTTCCTTGCATCATATAAATTGCATTAAAAAATGGAATTCATGTTCCAACAAAAATCATTCATTGCATGATTATGACCAAAATTTAGGTCTCAATTTGTCTTTAAAGGCAACCTCTGCGAGCTCACCTTCAAAGAGGGGCAACTGTTGACACCTGAAATTTTGAGATTTGATTTTGCTGAATAAAAAAAGTCACGTGGCATGTAGTTTAGGAAAATTTAATTTTTTTTATATTTTGTTAAGATTTTTTCATAGATTGAGGTAATATACATCGAGATATGCATTTTTGTGCAAAAGGGAATTTTTTTTTATCAAATATGCAAAAAATATTGCGCGGGGTGAAACGATATATTCAATGGAATTTTACGTGAACAAAATTGGCAATGAAATATACCACAAAAGTACGTTGTTTTTTGTGTATAAAAGGGTCGTGTACGATGGAAATAGGGGGGTTTTTCTTCTTCGTTTTAGGAGGAAAACACAAAAGAAAAAAAAGAAAGTAAAAAAAAAGGGGGAAGAAAGGAGAGACAGATCAGTGCGTGAAAGAGGGGAAGAAAAGTAAAAAAAAGTAAAAAAAGGTGAAAAGGTGGAAAGCAGCAGCAGAGAGAGGAAGAAGAGGGGTGTGCACTGTTCATCTTCCTCACGAAGCTCCTCCACTGCGCAACGCTCGCGCCACCAATGCCCCCCTCGCCAGAAGTCCAAGCCGCCGCTCGCCTGAGTCGGTCTCCCACCAGCCCGACGAAGCTTCTGCTGTGCCGATCCGGACCTCCACCCGAGTCGTCCACCGTTCATGCTTCGAACGTCGCCACTTCACCGACGAGCGGAGACCCACTCCAGCTGAGCCCCAACCAATTCGCCACCGCGCCGCCTTGGCCCGCGTCCGACGCCCGGACGCCCGCTTCCAAACTCGAGCCTCCGCCTGCGGTCCGCCCGAGCGACGCCCAGCTCACCGCCCATGCTCGATTCGCCAGCTGCGCCCGAACGACGCCCCCGCTCAGCCGTTCGCGATCCGCCTCGCCTACGACTAGCCACGAGCAGCCCTTCGCCTCGCTACAGCCCCTGCGTGCTCGTTGTTGCTCCGCCCGCCGCCGGTTCGCCCTCGCCGGAGCACCGATCGCCGGCGACCCCCTTCACCGACCGACCATAGCTTTACTTTCGTTTTTCTTTTTAAAAAAGGAGAAAAAAAAAAGAAAAGGAAAAAAAAGGAAAAAGCAAAATTAGGTAATTTTTACTTTTTTTCTTTTCTTTTGTTTATTTATCTTCTGTTTTTATTTTATTTTTTATATTTCATATTATTTGCTATTTTAGTGTAATTACCCTTTTAATGCGGAGTTGAAAATTGCATGATATGAAATCGCCTTGAAATTTAGTGATTGTCAGTCCGATTTTCGCGCCCGAGATCCGACTCACAATTACTAAAAATTGCCAATCCGATCTCCCGCCCGAGACCCGATTCGTGATTTATGTGAAAATTGGCCAACCCAATCTCATGCGTGAGATATGGTTCGTCAATTTGGATATCAATTTTGCTTGATTTGCTGTGGTGTTATCTGAATTAATTTTTAAAAAAAAATCAAAAAATGTAGTTTTAGGGTTTGCATGCTCATGATAGAAATTCCATTTTTTTTAATAATAAAAATGTCAAAAAAATCAATCGACTTAGGTTGTTAGTTTTTTTATTTGCACGTTTAATTATTAGGCAATTGTTAATTTCAAAAATTAAAAAATGAAAAAAAAGGAAATTAGGGTTATGTTTTTTTTTTTTTCCTTATTTTGCTTGTTTAGGATAGCAAGTTTTATCATGAAAAAGAAAATATATTCATTTAGAATGTTAGTCTTTTTATTATTTAATTTGCAAGTTGAATTTTAATTTCAAAATTAATTTAAAAAAAAAAACAAAAAATCATTATGCATATGTCATGTAGAATTAGGAGGCATATTTTGAACGTCATTACATATTAGGGTAAGATTGCATGTTAAATTTTACTTCTTAGTTAATTTTAAGTTTAGATTTTTAGATAGATTACATTCTAGGATTATTTGGGTTAAGATAAGATTTTAGTTTAAATTAGGATTTAGTTTAACCTAATTCCTAATATAAATTGGATAGGATCTTAATCTAATTAGGTAATTTTCACACTTTATTTAATTCCGAATTTCATAAAAAATACAAAAAAAAAGTCGTAAGTTGAATTAGTTTTATTTTTTAGGATAAATTGCATTTTTTAAAAAGAAAAGAAAAAAATGTCATGAACATGTTATTTAGGATTAGATTAAATGAAATGCATCGTCATTTAGTTTTTTTTAGGCCCATTTAATTAGAAATTGCCCGTCAATAGAATTAGGTCATTTAGATTGCATTTAATTATTGCATCTCTTTATGATTTACTCTATTCATGTCATATAATTTAGATTACATTGCCATGTCATGTAATTTAGGTCATGCTGCCATGTCATAATTAGATTACTAGCATGCATTGCATATAGATTAAGTTCCCATTAAATAAAGTGAAAAAAAAAAAGAAATTGCGTGTTAATTAGAAATCATATCTAGGGTTGATGATGTGAATTTTGATCTAACAACGCAGATGCTTTCGTTGCTCTGAGGTAAGTTTGCAATTTATTTATTATTTATCTGGGTGTTAAATTGGTGGATTGCGCACTCGCATGATCACTTCACATGTTAGGGAAATAGATTTAAAATTAATTCAAACTACTTGCCAAACATTTTTTTTAAGAATGGTACCGAAAGGGCATTAGAGAAATCAGTGTAACCAAATCCCCATACCCATAGTCTCTGGTTCGTAGGAGTAAAGTAAACCTCCTGTTGCTTTACTTGGGTTTCTAATCGACCCACCAAAAATAGATTAGTGGCGACTCCTAGTTAAAAATCATTTGCACGTTAAGAACTCAAACCTAAGTCGCGAATTGGTATGGGCTTGGGAGAACCCAAGTTAAGTTTAGGCTTAACAATCCATTAGCCAAAACCTAGGTGGTTCACACCCGAAAAATTGGTTGCGACAATTGTAGAATCATATGCCATTATGGCATTATGAAAACGTATATAACATTATATCGATGACTGCTTTAGGCCGTATATCGATCTCAAAAGTCGACACACATTTTCTTCTTGGCCTTTTATTATGAAACCAACAGTCTTTAATTCATTTGATGTAACTCAAAATTCATGATAGCTACTATTGCCAGAATAATGCGAATCGAGGTAAATCTCACTACAGGAGAAAAATGTTTCTTCATAATCAATTCCTTCCTATTGATTATACCCATTCGCCATAAGGCGAGCCTTATGCCTTTCTATCGAACCATCAGCTTTTCGCTTTATTTTGAGAACCCACTTGTTCCCAATAGCTTTATATCCCTTTGGAAGATCAACCAGTTCCCAAACTTGGTTTGACTTCATTGACTCAATCTCCTCTTTCATTGCATGAATCCATTTTTCCTTACTAGGGCAATTCAGAGCCTCATTAATATTTCTTAGCTCATCCTCATCTGCTGGGGTAATGATAAAAGTTTCCCCTTCAATGTCAAAACGTTGACGGGGAACACTTTTGCGACTTGTTTGCCGTATGGGAGATTGTACACTTTGCACATCATTCCCCATTACGCTTCCACTAGGATTAGATAATGATGTTGTCGTCTCATCATGTGGTTGTAATTGAGAATAAGTCGAATTCAATTCATCACTTCTCATATTACTCCCACTTGGACGAACTCCATTAATATCATTATCTTGATCCAATGTTTCAAATAGGGAATATTCTTCACCTATTTCGCCCTTCTTAGGAAATTCATTCTTTAATAATGTGACATCCCGTGATTCAAATCCAGTTATACTCCCACTTTCCTGCCCACCTATGAACACATATGCTTTCGAGTGTTCGGAGTATCTTATGAAAATACACTTCTTTCCTTTGGGACCCAATTTTCCAAACTTGTGAGAGGACTCATGAGTATAGGCAGCACAACCCCATGGCTTAAGAAAACTTAAGTTCGGTTTCCTACCTGTCCATAACTTATATGGAGTAGAAGTAACTGATTTGGAAGGCATTCGGTTAAGTATATAGGTAGCAGTTAACAACACATCACTCTAAAAAGTGATAAGTAAGTTAGCATGCGCCATCATTGACCTAACCATTTCCAGTAGGGTTCTGTTTCTTCTCTCCGCAACACCATTTTGTTGAGGAGTATATGGAATAGACAACTGTCTTTCTATTCCTTTTTCATCACATAATTTTCTGAACTCATCAGATAAATATTCACGACCTCGATCGGATCTTAATATTTTTATTTTCTTGTCTAATTGATTTTCTACCAAGTTCATAAACCTTTTGAAACAACTTAATGCTTCAGGTTTATGAGAAATCAAATAGACATATCCGAATCGAGTATAATCATCTATAAAAGTGATGAAATAATCAGCCCAATGCATTCCTTTCACATTCATTAGACCATAGACGTAAGAATAGATTAAATGCAGATGAAATTCAGCTCTTTTACCTTTTTCAAATGGTTTTCTTGTCGTTTTCCCTACTAGACAATGCTCACATATGGGCAAATTGACTCTTTCAATATTGCCTAACAAGCCCTCTTTGGCTAATCTATTCATACGTTATTGGCCAATATGACCAAGTTTAGCATGCCACACATTCACATTATTATCATATGAATTAAGAGACATGAGAAGGGAATAACAAACATTTGCATTAACATAGTCAATATCTAATACAATGAATCCATCCAGAAAATAACCACAATCATAGTAGTTTGTATTCAAATACAAATCTACACCTCTATTATGGAAGTTCACATTAAAACTAAACTTAACCAATACTAAAACAGACACTAAATTTCGACGAATCTCCGGAGCATACAACACATCATGTAGGAATAAAGTGCGCCCACCACACATGTTCAGTTGGCAGGTGCCAATTCCTTTTACTTCAGCTCTGGAGTTGTTTCCCACATAGATCCACTTAGTTCCAGTCGGAACTCGTCGAAATTCCACGAAGGATTCTCCATCCTTCGCTACATGGTCTGTCGCTCCTAAATCTACAGTCCACAGAGAATTAGATTTAGTCAAGAATATAAAACTTGACACATATGCAAAGTTCCTAATAGTATAAATGGTGTGTACCTTCTTTGGCTCGCGACAATTGCGGGCATAATGACCCCTCTGGTCACAGTTGTAACATTTCACCATTGAGATATTCTTCACATGAGAATGTTTTCCTCTCTTCACACGAGGACGTTTTCGTCTCTTTTGTTGGTTAATTCTTGATCCCTTGCTTTCCCACATATTGAACGAATCAATGCGCTTGCGCTTAGAGCTTGAAGCCCTTTATGAGCTTAAAGCAACATAGCAAATAATTGTATCATGCTCAAATGCCTTGAGGCGATCATCAGCTAGCTCAAGGTGGCGCACAACATTCTTAAGATCTTCCATAACATGGTGAAGAGCTTTTAGTGCTTCTTGCTTTTCCAACACATATTGAATTCTCATATTCAATATTTCATTATTCTTGCCGTTCAATTTGTCTTATTTGTTCAAATCAGTAATTATGTTCTAAATCGCTGAATCCATCAATCTGAACATATCAGACATATATGCACGAAATATTAATGCCTATCATTTATGCATCTATTTTGCACAAACCCATCATATTAATTAATAATTTGAAGTAAGGTTTTAGAATCAAAAGGTCACTGTGTTTCCAATCATCCTCCAAAAATCCTATCTTAAAACTATCATTAATATAATTATTCATGCAAAGTAAATTCTATGAAGCTACAAAAACTTCTATGAACTACCCACAGCAGTTATCAATAACAGAAAGCAAATAATATCTAACATCCAATAATGATATAATAATAATGCTTTCACATAATACAATTAACATATTAGTTGCTACATCAACAACAATCAGGTAAAAAACATAATATAAAATGTCCACAAAGAACACTAAATAAAGACCAGCCATAACATCTAAAACCAAAGCATCATACTACTAATAGGGAAAGCTGCTACTTGGTTCAACTTCTTTTTCTTTTTCTCTGTAAAATTTTCAGGCATTCTCGACAGCCACGGAAAAACAGACGGATATCCCTTAGGATTTCTCCTACGCACATTCATTCCTGGCCTAATCGAAGTCATTCCTTGGGTCGCAGTCTTTGTGGCTCCAACCCGATAATATTCATCTACAAATTCTATTACTAGCTCCTTATATCTAGTAAATCCTTTGACCTCCCATATGCGATTCAACACTCCTTGCCATTATGGTGGAAGAGTGTTCATAAAAAATCGCACCATCTGAATATCTGGCATGGGATAACCGTTCCAAATGACTTCTTCAATTTTGTTGTTGACCTCTATGACATGATCAATTATGTCATCACTCTCCCATCGATAACCATTCAAATCGGCTATCAACCTTGAAAGCCTTTCCTTTTGTTCATCTGACATTGTGCGCACAAATACGCGCGGCTTACGGGGAGGTATTGTTCTTGTAACAAATGCAGAATAAGAAATGGATTACATATAATCCACATAGACATAATTGAAAAAAAAGAAACACATTCCCTTTTTTTTTTTGGGTCAACAGTCAACTGTCAATGGTCGGTCAACGGTCGGTCAACGGGTCAACGGTCGCCGGGTCGGGTCGGACCGGTTGGCCAGTCGGGCTGGTCGGTTCGTCCGACCGGCATGTGCGCGGCACGCGTGCAGCTAACGTCACGATGACATCAGCTGGCACGTGCCTCGCACGCACCAGCGACCGCGAACGCGCACGTGCGACACACGTGCCTTCCCCTGCGAATCGGTGCGTGTATTGCACGTGTCGAAGACGCCGATTCGTTCCAGCTGCGTGTGGGGGCGCGTCCGGCGGCCTTTGGCGGCGTTCCACCACTCGTCGCGATTGTCTCAACGAGACCTTCCATCCAGAGCCTTCAGAAATGGATTTCGACTTACGAAACCCCGAAAAATGGATGAATAGTGCTCGGGTGTCGGGATTTTTCTGTCCCGATTGGTGTCGGCCGATTAATTTCACGAAAAATCAATAAGAAATCATCCATAAACCTGAAAGGGGTTGGGAATAACATGAACGGGGCTCTGATACCAATGTTGGAAATATCTTATTTCCAGAAACCGGATTCGACACTAAATCGAACCCCTAAACTTATGCGGAAGACGAGCCCGGGAAAAACACATGCATCACCGATCCTAAGGCACATCACAGAATTGAACGTACCTTGTTAGCCACAGATTAAACACCAATGCCGATATGAGGAAGAGAAACTGATCCCGTTCGATCTGATGACGTCAATTTGCCTTGAAGGGAAGATGGGTGTTGCCTCTTGCGCACTATTCTTTCTTTTGGAATGTTTTTGAGGGAGAGAGGGAGGAGGAACGTACGTTATGCCAAAAGGTGCGTTCCTCCCTCTTTATTTCCCTTATATACGTCCCTCCAAAAAGCAAACGTGTCCCTTCATCATATTCCTTCATCCATGGGCCCTAATCTTGTGGGCCGGGCTTTTAGGCCCAACATGGGCGGACGGACCAACTTAGGCCCATCACCATAATTAATAAAACCATCACAAGTGTTTAACATGCAAAAGATTATAATCTAGGAGTTGCTGCTAATCCATTTGTGGTGGATCAATTAGATACTCAAGTAAAGCATCGGGAGAAATATCTTACTTCTACGAATTAGAGATTATATGAGTTCAGAGACTTGATTATGCTAGATTAACACCTTTCGGTACATTTCCTCTTTTATTTTCAAAAATATTTTGCAGGCAATCTAAATTAATTTTAGTCTAAATCTGTCGAGTGCACAAACATTAAAAATAACTCTCAATAAATAAATAAGTTTTGGAAATTAAACATCGTAACAAGAAATGATTTTTTGGGTTTTCTTTTTATTATGGAATTAAAACTAGCCTACATGACATGCAATTTCAAATTGAATGAATCTAACATGCATACTATGTGACACACGTGACGTAACAATATAACATGGCCTAAACTACATGACATGCATATGATATTTTGATATTTTTATATTAAAATTCGAAATAAATAAATAACAAAAATTAACTATCACACTTGAAAAGTTATCACATTTAAACTAGAAAATAATTTAGATTAAATCCTATTTTAATCTGGAAACTTATCTTAATTAAGTAGATTTTACCCTAACATGCAAGCTGTTTTATAAGACAATCTAATATGGATAAATTCTAAATATGTAATCCTAATCTATCTAGGAATGTATCCAATCTATCACAAAATTTGGTCTTTCTGGTGTTTTCAAAACAAGCAGTATTCCAAATCAAAGATAAGCATTATATCCAACCCACTCAATATATTCATCAAGATTTCAAATAAAAGGTTAAGATAATTGAAAAAAAAAATTATCCATATCTCATAGACTAAATTAACAATTATTTTAATCCTAAACATCATTAACACGCAAGAAAAATCACAATAATTAAAAAAAAAGATTCAAAGTCTTACAAATCAAATTAGTAATTATAATGATTTTCGTTATTAAAATCCTATCGGATGATGCCGAAAATTCCTATAAAATCAAAGCTAGATAACAATTGTTTAAAATAGGCAATGAAATTTGAAGATAATGATGGTTCCGTTGTTTCATAATTATAAGCCGGACAAGTGGATCATGGTGGCCGACTCACGGCTGGGGAAGGAGTGCCTCGTCGGGGACGATTTTGTTCTCGGACCCAGACAACAAGCGGGCGTCGCGGGGCCTACAAATTCCTTCACCCGCAACTATTGTGAACTTCAGAACATCCAACCTCCTTTTTCTTTTTCTTCTTCTTTTTTTTTTCTCGCAAAAGAACCTCCACTGATCAGAACTTGTTTACTTTTACATTTTGACCAAGCAATCCCACTCACTAGCTTGGAGCGTTGCTAGGGATCGGCAACCCGACAGCGAATTCCAGTCGATCTGCAAGACAACGACACTTGCCGCGACGATGGCGAGAGGCAACGGCCACGGTTGCGATGGGAGATGCTAAGTCAAAGAGGTCGCCAGAGGACTGCAGGCGAGGTTGAAGATCTGAACTGAAACTGGTAAACCCCGACGGTGGCGTCTGCAAGGATTGCGCGGGCCAAGGATGTGCGGAGATGGCTCTCTGCTTCGTGGGAGATGGCTACGAAAGGCCTTTCTCCTTCTTTCTTATTGCTGCCTCTCCGTTGGTTGTGACTGTGAGTCAAGCCCCCTTCCACTCACGATTTTTTCTTTCCCTCTTCTCTGTAATGGTCGTGCATTCAATATGTGTATTCAATGTGTCGCCTCCTTTGTCTGTCCATAGCTTGTCCTTTTATAGGTAGCAAGGGGCCCGACTTTTTGAGGAAATAATAAGTATCTCTCCTCCTAGAATATATCATGCATGAAGATCTCCTTTGCTTGTTCCTGTAGCCTCACGAAAATATATTGTTCAAATATATGCTCAATATTTCCAATATTTCTCATACGAAATCTTTCTTTATGTCCATGTCGACCAATTCTGCCGTAGCACACTCTCCTTTTACTTTTCTATCTTCATTTTCCATATATTGTGTGAATATGTGAAAGATTCAACGCCATATAATTTTTTTTTTTTGCTTCTTTTCATTGGCCAAAATTTTCTTCTATGCTCTTGAACGGATATTGAAAGAACAATGTGATTCTTTTTCCAAAATATACTAATCTTCCAACTCCTCACTTCTTATAAGTCAATTTTCGGCCATAGAAGAATAACGGACTTTGGTCAATTCCCTCTTTCTGTGAGCTTAGTCCAACTTGTCAAATTAAAACTCAGAACCATTAATTCAAACTCATCCATCGCGGCCCAATGCAAATACAAAACAGAAAATAAATGCTCTTTATTCTCATATTTTTTTATGGGTTAAAAATTAATCCCTAATTTTTATGCTATAAATGAATGATTGGATTACTAAAATTTAGATATTAACAGCACTCTCGCATCTATGCCTTTGGTGATTTCGTGAATGAGATAATTTCGAGTAGGGTTTCTACAATATCATTTTTATCAATAGTTTATACAAATTATTGATAGTTCAGAAATTGTAATATTTTCCTAACTTAAAAACAATCTTTGCATCATTGAAAAAGATGGATTAACGAGAAATATCTCTGTCGTCGATAGAAAATATTCAGACATGAACAGTTATGACGATGCAAACGTTTTCAACTTACTAATATTTTTGCTCGATAGAAATGATCTTTTATTTTTTTTTTTTGGAAAATATTTATCAAATTATGTAATTGTCGTGTAGCACAATTGACTTGATCTAATGGAGTGAGCCTATGCAACACTTGCTAGACGGAAAAAAAAAAAAATCTGTAATTTGTTGCGTAACGCAATTGACTTGATCTAATCAAGTGAGCCTATGCAACATTAGCTAAAATAAGAAGGAAAAAAAACTGATGGTTGGGTTCATAGCGGTGTAATGAACCCACTCTCCTACATTTCATTAGAATAATAGTTTGAGAATGCCTCGTCTAGAGATCGAGTTGCCTCTTGATATTTTACAATTTATCTTCCAAGCAACGCTTGCGCCAAAAACAATAAAAGCTTCACTGCAAAGTTTGGCCCAAAATTCAACTTGTCTATCGTAGTGATTAGAATAACTGCTACATTCATAAGGGGACGGGTTCAATCCCCAGCGTGCAGCCGCTAGTGGTATTAAGTGTGATGCCGTGGTGGTGGGTCATGAGCTAGCGTTACCAGGGGGTTTACGGCGCGGCTGTCAGCTGCAAGCTGGTTCCTCCTGTCTCCAAAAAAAATAAAAATAATAATAATAAAAAAAATAACTGCTACATTCATCAAACTATACCTATGTAGCACAAATATCCCAAAAAAAAAATATATATATGTCACCGAAAATCCTAATCTTATACTGTGACACAAATATAAAAAAAAAAAAAAAAAAACTTCAAATTTATATATGTATGATATACGTACTATTTATTTCGATTTCATCCAAGATATACTCATCATACTAGTATAAATTCAGGTTTCATAACGATACAAAAAATTCTTCGACCAAAAAAAAAAAACGATACAAAAAATTCGACATATATTTGTCATAGGGGGTGAGTTTAGGGATTTTTAGTGAAACAAAAAAAAATGAGGTATTTTTGTTACGGACAATGAGTATAGGTGGGTTTTTCTTCGCAGTGTTAACCCTATAATGTATTATTGCCTTAAAGAACAGGTTACGGGTTGGATGGAGTCGGGTCAATCCATGGTGCCGGAGAGTTGATCTAGCCCAAGCTTTCCATCTCTGCAACCCCATGCCCAACCTGCCCTCTCTCTCTCTCTCTAAAAACTTCGCTCATGCTCGACTCACGACTACCTATGCTTTCTCTAGTCCGACGAACCATCGCTCATCCCCGAGCAATGCTTCTTATATGCAAAAGAAGAAAGCAAAGGTTTTAGTTTTAATGAAATGTCGAGTGACTTAAGTCTCGTTAGGATAGATCATTACTGGATATTAAATAGGAATCACTTAATTAAAGAGTTGATTTAGGGCGTGTTGCGTTAATATATCGATATAATCAAATCGATTTTGATGGACCCAGCATTGCCTTTAATGATAATAATAATCGAGGATGGTGCCTCAAACGAGTTTGGCCCCTTCTAGGATCACAAGTTCATCGGCTCGAGGCTCTGCCCTTTTCAATCGCTCGAGCGAACTCAATTAAATACTCAAATTGCGACTCTATCACCAAATATCCCCTCATGGCCCGTGCGCTCATCCTCGGCTACCGAGTCATTTGTGAATGGCTCGTCTCAGTCATCCCTTGGTACCTTTCATTCGACTCGCATCTCATCCATTGGTCTCGCCGTCGGCCGTTGTTCGGAGCTCCCCACACACCACCCGCACCCCCCCCACACACACACACACAATAAACAAGATCGGTGCCTAGCCCTGTTCGAGTGCCTCTACGACTGAGCTCCACATGTGATGCGCCAAGAACCCGCCGATCGCAACAAGCGGGCGAGGGTGTCAAGTTGAGGAGCCCAGCCCACCCAGACGAAGCCTCAACTTGACACCCAAACGTTCGGACCCAGAAAGGATTATGCCGTCGCAAGCCTTCCGCCCTACTGATAAGGCTAGTAAGAACACTTAGAGGGGAGTGAATAGGTGTTAAAGAAATTTTTGCAAAACTTAACAACTTAAATTGTCTTTTGAGAATAATAGACTGAAAATGTAAAAGACTATAAACAGATATATAAGACTACAAATTAAAGTAAAGAGTTTAGGGAAAGAGAATTGAAACACAGAGTTTATAGTGGTTCAGCTTAGATCAAGCTTACATCCATTCTTCCGTACTGACAACCCACTGGCTGGATTTAACTAAGAACCAAAAGAGATTTTACAGTCTCACGTCATTGATTCCATAATGTAGAAACACTACTACACTTCCTCAAGATCTCACAAGTATTTAATCTCTCTTTCAAATACAATTTAAGCTCGGCGAATGTAATAGCAAAGAACTAGGAGCTTCAGACTTTGGAATTTTTCTATCACGCACCCACTCGAATAACTTGAGCGTCTTCCTTATATACTCCTCAATGCCTTCATATCCGTTGACACTTTCCAAATAAGTTCTTCTAATTTACCGTTGAACAGAATCAATTTAGGGAGATCTTGAGTTATTTAAGGAATATGATGATAGCCCACCAATCCTGCTTGCCCATATAATCAGGATCTAGGTTTCCATAAGTAAAACCTTCCAAGTATACTTCGCCAATCAACAGATCTAATCATTCGAATTGATTTCAATAAGAATAATTGATCACAAGGTGTTATCTCCAGCCGTGAGATCTCCTTTAACCGTTCAAACCAAATCCTTAAAGAAATACTCACATCTGGATAAGTCTTCTTTAACGAATAAATCTTTTCTTCATCGGTCTGGAAGCTATCAGTGAGGATAGATTATAAATCTTGAGTCTGAAGGTCTTCAGACTTTGATGATAGAGTCTACAAGTCTTCAGACTAGACTGATGGAAGCGTTTTGTCAACTTCAAAACAAATAAGAAAGTTTTCTCCAACACCTACCACCCAAACAGAGAGCAAACTTGACCGTCCCATTCACTGCCAGGGTAAGTTTGAGGAACCTGTGCATTTTATTTTTCATCAATCCCTTATCATCTTGGCAAGGAAGAATGACAGAGTTTTAGTTTTACTCATCCCCAAGTCTACACATAGTAATTGGTTCGGAATATGCTAATCGCTAAGAGCACGAACAATTAAATTTCTTATTTTTAAGATTTATTATTTTCTCGTTAGCAAGTGACGACAGGAGTGAAACCCTAAAATTTGTCACAGAAATAAAATTGAGTGTTGAAACTTTTAAGATGTGCAATTAAGTCTTAAAATTAGAAATGCATATATGATCAATAGTAGGTAAATACATAAACTTTATAGAGTAAATGCATGAACGGATAACCAAGGTGAAATATCTGCTTCGATGGCAAACTACCATGTCGATGCAGTACATGATTAACAACTAGAAAGGGGCTTATCGTACAAGCCCTCTATTTAATTTTAAACCATACAATTATCTTTCCCGTACACGTGGAACGAACGTGGCCCCGTCCCATACGCTCCCGACTAAGCTAACATGAACTGAGCGAACTTCTCCAGATACTTGTTTTGCAACTCGTAATTGCCGAATATCTCCCTCATGGCCCATGCGTTTGCCCTCACTTGCTCTCCCTCCGGCTTCACCATGACCCGCCGAATCGTCTGGGCCAGCGAGTCGCTAGTGAACGACCCATCAGCCTCGTCCCTCGGCACCTCGAACCCAACCCCTCTCTCTTCGAACAGCCTGCCCATCAACCCTTGGTCGGAATTCGCTCCAGAGAATAGAATCAGCGGCAGGCCTTGCCCGAGCGACTCGATGGCGGAGCTCCAGCCGCAGTGGCTCAAGATTCCTCCGATTGCCGGGTGGGCCAGGATTTCGGCCTGAGGAGCCCAACCCATCCACATATAACCCCGGCCCGCGACCCGACTTTCGAACCCAGGAGGTATGTTCTCCGGGCCGGGCCTCTGACCCACCACCCAAACGAAAGGCAAACCCGACTTCTCGATCCCTCCGGCGAGCTCCACTATCATCTCTGGGCTAATGTTGACCTCGGTGCCGAGGCCGACGTAGAAGACCGACTTCTCTTTCTTATCGTCAAGCCATCTTTTCAGCTCGACCCATCTTTCGTCTTCGCTGCTGCGTTTGCGGCGGGGTGGCAATAAGCCCACGGGGACCACGGGTTTTCCGTAAAGCTTCTCGAGCAGCCTCAGTGGATCGGCCTCGAACTCGGGGCAGCTCCTCACGGCCACGAACTTGGAACCACGAATCGACTCGCCGATCCTCTGAAAATCCGACACTCCCGGGTCCATGCCATCATGGTTTTGGAGCATCTCGAAGAGCTTGAACCTGACCTTGGACGGGTAATCGATCCACTTGGGAACGACGGTCAAGTCCTCTGGCCTTGGGACCGGGCCCTCGATCAAGATGGAAGGCGGTCCGAGGAAAGCGGGAGAAGTAGCGCTGGTCACGTTAAAGAATGCCGAGTTGATGCCGATTTGGCTTACCACTCGCGGCAACCAATGCGCGGCGAAGTCATGGATTATCCAGTCCACGCCCGACCGTTGAAGGAACTCCGTGATGGCTGGCTCGAGCATGTCGTAGGCCTTCTTAAGGTATGGGATCTTGTTGATCGGCAGCTCGGCAGTCGACTCGGCCAAGTCTGGGAGGCCATCAACGCGAGGCAAGGGAAGCTCGACGAGGGTCAGTGAGGGAGGGAGGTCCGTGGGGAGCTTCCGGAGGTTTTTTGGCGTGGAGATGAAGGAGACGCGATGGCCCTTTTCAGCTAAGAAGGTGCCGATCTCGAGATAGGGCAAGATGTGGCCGAAAGCGAGAAATGGGAACATCGCTACGTGAAGCTTCTTCTCTTTGTTGTCCATGGCGGCGGCTGTGAACTCTACTTTTGCGTTGGACGGTCGCGGTTCTGTTTGACCTGTGAGTGAAGTCGAATGCAGTGGAGAATGAGCTCTCCATATCATATATACGCAAGAAAGATTTGGCAGGGTCGGCACGCCTCAATGGCAGCTACCCTTCCTGACCCGCCATTTCCATCTAGTGTTGTTTCGAAATTCGGACGAATGCTGGCATAAGCTAAATTGCATCTGAACAGATCATTATCATATGGTTTTTTATGGTTTAGAAGAAAGTGCTATTCTCATGTTAAATTAAGGACTATCGCCCGATCATTTCTTATGTGAATAACTTGTTACACGAGATTAAGAAAGATGCCATTCAGATTTCACAAACTCTAAATAGCCTAATATTATTGACGTTAGAGGTGGCAAAATGAGTCTTAGACCCATATATGACCCATTTAAATCATAAATGGGTCACTCATTTTTGGAAGAAACTAATTAAATGGATTTAACAATTAAAGACTTAAGATGGGTGGGCCTTAAGTGGGTTTTAAATATGTTGAATTTAGAACCCATTTTCAACCAAAACCTTACAAAAATATTTTTTTAAAATAAAAATCGAAATTATAATTATTTTTTATTTTAATTTTTCTTTTCTTTTTAAAAATTTTTCTTTCATTTTTTTTCTTTCTTCTTCCTCCTTCCGGTGGCCAGCATAGCGATGGCCGGCGACCGGCTAGGCAAGCCTCAAGCTCGCGACGTCGGGCGAGCTCGAGCTCGCCGAATTTGGCGAGGCGAAGGCCTCGTCGACGTCTGGTGAGACGTGAACTCGCCGGCGCGGGCGAGGCTCGAGCCTCGCCGGATCTAGCAAGAGGCAAGCTCGAGCTCGTCGGATCTAGCAAGGTGGAGGCCTCGCCAACGTCCGGCGAGGCTCGAGCTCACCAAATCCTTGTCGATCTAGCGAGCCTTGAGCTCGCGAGCATCGGTGAGTCGGGCAAGCTCAAGGCTCGTCATGGCCGGTCGCCGACTATCGTCGTGGCCGGCCAAAGAAGAAGAACAAAAAGGAAAAAAAGAAAAATAAAATTTAAAATTATATTCTTAAAAATTAATTTTAAAAAATAAAAAATAATTAAAATTCGATTTTTTTAATAATTATTTTAAAAATTATAAAAATAGTCGATTAAATTTGTGTTGTATAAAAATATTTTAGCAATACCCCATAATAATAATAGTAATAGTAATAGTAATAATAATAATAATAATAATAATAATAATAATAATAATAATAATAATAATAATAATAATAATAATAATAATAAACTTTCTTAGGTTTAGTTAAATGAGTTGGGTATGAGTCGAGTATAGGTCGGGTCGGGTATGGGTCAAAAATTTTGTATTGTAATAAATGGGTCATAAACGGATTAAATTGGTCGATTTGAGTCGGACCATTTATGACCTGACCCACCCATTTAATAGGTCTAATTGACGTTTGCCTTCATTTGTTCCGGTGGCAGGTTGATGGCTGCGGACAATTATCAAACAAGGTACAAGTTGCAAATTTGTTAGGCAGAGGAAAACAAAACAAAAGGCCAAACAAAGAGAAGGAGGAGGAAGAGGAGGAGGAGGAGGAGGGTAGCCTGTACGTAGGGCCAGTGGTCCGTGTTAGGTGTGTTATGATCTTGTTTTGTGCATAATTAATGTCAATCCGTCTTCACATGTAACATCTTGACTATGATTTTACATACCAAATAATTGAATTAATTATGGTGAACATTTTTTTAATTCAAGTCAATTCATGTTGACATCTAAAACGAGCCTTGTTCAAATTATTAACCGGGCCTATTCGTCGACTAATTACTTTTAATTTATATTAATGACATTCCCTCCACTGATGGTGTGACATCATGATTTTCATATTCTAATTTTGATTGAATAAGTTGGGCCTTTTGTCAACGCGGCTATAGTGTTTTTCTCTGAGATGGCTATTCATGAGATAATTGGCCTATCCGGTAAAGCCATTAAGGGATTTTAAACACAATAGACTTGAGAATTCAACTAGGAATCAACTGCTCGACCGTATTAGTTTGCAAGGGTCATTACGACACAATTAAAAATCGATCAGAGATCGGAAATAGGTCGATTCGACTAAGATGTGTGATCAAATGTGGGTGATTCCACCTGATTGTAAAATTCTTGTCGATCGGCACTAGACCGATTTTTTTATCGTTTTGGGTATCCTATGTCCGTATTTGAAACCTCGAGATTTTCACGACCATCAAGAGTCGCCAATGTGTCGAAGAGGTACGTGTGGCTTGAAGAAAATCAACCACGGGTCAATTACACCAAAAATTCCTAAAAGCTTATCCGGTATGCTAGGTCACGCTAACACCGCATTTGATTGAAATTAACCGCGGATTTGAATTCGATTTCAGAAATTGAAAATTCTGTCATGTCACGAGTCATTCTAGGAACGTTAACTCACATTTTGAGGAATTTCCGACAAGTTCAGGATTTTTACGGAAAATCGTTTCGAACGTTTCAGAAAACGAACAGAAATTTGGATTGGCCAATTGGAATGGATTTTTGGCATCTGGTGTGAGTAAATAGGTGACAAGAAATTTCGTGGGCTTTCTCCACATCAAATTAGACCTCAACCGGAGAAGTTTGTTCAACAATCGGATTTCGAGAAAAACGAAATAGAATTCAGAATCGAGGGAAATTCGTGAAATAGAGGGACCGTCTCATCTTGGTCTTCAACGGGACTTCAAATTGTGTAATTGGTGAAGAAATTGGCCCTAGGATGATCAATTGGCAAGTTGTTTTGAAGTTGAATAAATTATAACTTTAGTTTTATGTTAATTTCTTCTTTTTCCTTGGACTCACACCCTCCACGCACGAAGCCCCCCATCCGCACGTTTTCTTTCTCTCCCTCTCTCCCTCGCACACGTTCTTCCCCTAGCCGACGTCCCTGAGAAATTTGGTCTCCATTTGCCTTTTTTCATTGACTTTTCTTTTTGTTCATGCTTATCTCTCCCTCACATGTCCATTTCACCGTCTCCCTCTCGAAGACGCGCATGGAGAGTCCCCCATCCAACAACCCCGACACCCTCATCTATTTACTTTTCTCTTCCTTTTGCTTTCATTTTACCCGCACGTTTTCTCCTCCCTTTGTTCCTTGGAGCGACCACCTCCTTCTGCCCATTCATCTGCTGCTTCATTTCTTTTAATTGTGGGTTCGGTCGATGAAGCCTGCACGCAGCCATCCCCACTGACAGCCCTTCTGCCCATCTCTCGAAGACTTGCGCATGGAGAGTCCCCCATTCAACAACCCCCTGACACCCTCATCTATTTACTTTTCTCTTCCTTTTGCTTTCATTTTACCCGCACGTTTTCCCCTCCCTTTGTTCCTTGGAGCGACCACCTCCTTCTGCCCATTCATCTGCTGCTTCATTTCTTTTAATTTTGGGTTCGGTCGATGAAGCCTGCACGCAGCCATCCCCACCGACAGCCCTTCTGCCCATCTCTCCACGCCAGCTTCAATTTGTGGACCTCCTGTTAGGTTGACCGAAGCAGCTCCGCGCGTCCTTCTCTCTCCGTGCAGCTCTCCACCGAACGCCACAGCTCCCTTCTCTTCGTGCAAGAGCCCACCAAAGCATCCCATTCGGTCATCACCCAGCAGATTTCGTTGTGGACTCTCCACGTCCACGAACCCACGAGCCCAGCAGCATCTCTTCGCCAGCGTCCCTACCGTTCTGCTCGAGGTCAGCCCGACCAGCAAGCTCGATCAAGCGGAATTGGGGCAGCAAGTCCAGCAACACAGAAGCAAGAACTCAGCTCGATCATGGGCCTTGCGGGGCGAATCCGGCCTCGGTTTGACCCCCGTTGGTGCTGCCGCTTTGGGATTTATCGAGCCCCTCCGCGTCCCATCGTTTTGATCTGAGCGGATTATAAAATTTCGATTTTTTTATTTTAATAATTTTCGAAAATTCTCAAAAACAAAAATAATCTTTGAATTGATTAATAAGATAACCGTAAAAAAATAAAATAAAGTAAACCAACAAAAGGGTTAGTGTTAATTATAATCGGGCGCATAGGCGTGCTAAGTGTGCCAAAATCGCGCAATTATTTGCCCACCTTCATGCGGGTATGGTGAGGTCTAACTCACATCCAATCATCTCTTTAGATACACTAAAAAAATCTCATACTTATTAATTGACCCATTTCCTTCCACTTTTCTATGTGGGACAAGGAAACATGCACTTAATTCATTTTTACAAACAAACTTCCAACAATAACTTATTACACAAGATTAAGATAGGTTATACGAACTAATTCATGAAACTTGATTTGTGGAATAAAAAAAGGCTTGAGTATCTTGTACTATTGATATGTGCTTTTCAAGGACTAATTGTAGCACGGTGACAATTTGTTTAATGTGGTCGTGAACTTTTGGTAAATATTCAATCTCGAACAAACTTAATGTTTATAGATGATATTAAATATCAAGCCAAATTTAATGAATCATTTTTGCCAATTTCCCTTTTTTGGTTCATTTGCACCTATCACAACCTCCCCGAAACAGGTTGGATCCACCTAAGGATTTATTAATGGATTACTTAGCCTAAATTTAGCTCGGCTCTCTCGACTTAGGTTTCAAGTTTTAACATGCAAAAGATTATTATTTAGGAGTTGTTGCTAATCGGTTTGTGGTGGATCGATTAGACGCGATGACCCTTTTCAGCTAAGAAGGTGGCAACCTCGAGATAGGGCAAGATGTGGCCGAAAGCGAGCCATGGGAACATCGCTACGTGAAGCTTCTTCTCTTTGTTGTCCATGGCGGCGGCTGTGAACTCTACTTTTGCGTTGGACGGGCGCGGTGCTGTTTGACCTGTGAGTGAAGTCGAATGCAGTGGAGAATGAGCTCTCCCATCATATCATATATACGCAAGAAAGATTTGGCAGGGCCGACACGCCTCAACGGCAGCTACCCTTCCCGACCGGCCATTTCCATCTAGTGTTGTTTCGAAATTCGGACGAATGCTGGCATAAGCTAAATTGCATCTGAACAGATCATTATCATATGGTTTTTTATGGTTTAGAAGAAAGTGCTATTCTCATGTTAAATTAAGGACTATTGCCCAATCATTTCTTATGTGAATAACTTGTGAAATGAATAACTTGTTACACGAGATTAAGAAAGATGCAATTCAGATTTCACAAACTCTAAATAGCCTAATATTATTGATGTTAGAGGTGGCAAAATGGGTCTTAGACCCATATATGACCCATTTAAATCATAAATGGGTCATATATGTGTCACTTATTTTTGGAAGAAACTAATTAAATGGGTTTCAAAATTAAAAACTTAAGATAGGTAGGTTATTAAGTGGGTCTTAAATAGGTTGGATTTAGAATCCATTTTCAACCAAAACCTCACAATCTCTCTCTTCCCTCTTTAACTTTACAAAAATATTTTTTTATAAAAATCGAAATTCTAATTGTTTTTTTTATTTTTTCTTTCCTTTTTTTTTCTTTCTTCTTCCTCCTTCTGGTGGTTGGCACAGCGATGGCCGTGATTGCCCAAGCGAGCCTCGAGCTCGCCGGATTTGGCGAGGCGGAGGTCTCGCCAACGTCCGACGAGACTTGAACTCGCCGGTGTGGGCGAGGCTCGAGCCTCACCAGATCCAGCAAGGGGCGAGCTCGAGCTCGAGTTCGCCAAATCTAGCGAGGCGGAGGCCTCGCCAATGTTCGGCGAGGCTCGAGCCTCACCGATCTGGCAAGACTCAAACTCGCCGGCATCAGGCGAGGCTCGAGCTCGCCAGATCTGGCAAGGCGGAGGCCTCGCCGACATCCGACAAGGCTTGAGGCCTCCGCCTTGCTAGATCCTCGCCGATCTAGTGAGCCTTGAGCTCATCAGCATCGGCAAGCTAGGCAAGCTCGAGGCTCGCCGTGGCTGATCGCTGGCTGTCGTTGTGGCCGGCTAAAGAAGAAGAACAAAAAAGAAAAAAGAAAAAGAAAATTTAAAATTATATTCTTAAAAAATAAAAATAATTAAACATTTAATTTTTAAAAAATAAAAAATAGAAAAGAGAGAATTAAAAAAATGATTAATAAAATAAAATAATTCAGTTGTGGAGGGAGATTTTGAAATATTTTAAATTTTGAATAATTTAGCCTTTTTCTTGTTGAGTGTATCCCCTATTTCCGGAAGATAATCGTCAATGGTTGAGTGAATATATGCAATTATTTCGAAAAATCTTCACTTGCAAAACAAATCCTTTTCTCTATAAATAGAGAGTGAAAGGATCTTGAGAGGAGAGCTTTGTGGAAGGGGAAAAAAAGTGAGGAGAAATTTGCGAAAGTGCTCGTGAGGCTTCGTTTAAGGGGAATGAGAGAAGGCGAGAGAGAGAGAGAAATTTGCAGAGTGTTCAAGAGTGACACGGAGAGAGAATGAGAGAAGGAGAGAGAGAGAGAAAGAAATTTACAGCCAAAAGCAACGAGACCCCTAGCATGTTGCAACCTCCCCATTGCGGCCACCAATTTCCTAGCACAACTCGTAACTCCGGCGAGCTACTGTTCTCTGTTCAGCATGGCCCGATTCTGGTGAAGACCCTTTTTGGCCACGCCAACGAGTTTCCTAGCGTTCTTACATTCCCGTTTGACACACCAATCGTGCCTCCAATCATCGTGACCGAATTTATTCTTGCGCTTCCAATTGCCGCGCCATGCGTTCTCGAAGCTCACACCGACATGAACATCATCTTCCTCGATAGCCCTGACCAATGCTGTGCAACATCCTCAAGCCATCCAAGCGAGATCTTGATCATGCCCAGATGGTTCTAGGTTCTTAGTTTGCCTCAGCATTGTGTTTTGCCACGCTTGCCGAGCCGACTAGCCATACCAGTCCACGACGACTTCGCACCAGTTAAACCGGCGAGTTCTAGCTCAGTCCCGACGTTCCTCCAATGTACTTTACTCGTTGCAACATTTCTAGTGTAGTCTTTCGACATCCCCTGCACATCCAGCCACATTGCAGCTCTTCATTTGCGATAACACCGTTGCCAGTTACACACATACGTCTTCCAAGTGTGTACTATTGGAACCATTTTTCTTGTGCAGGTTACTTGGTGTTTGAGAAGGTCCACCTTGCTGTCTTGTATTCTCAGCAAGATTCTCACGTCAATTGTGAATTCAGCAGTGTGAGCTTGGCATCATTCCTTGCTGGTCCCATTCTCGGAGATAATTTTTCCGAGCTAGGTAATCTCTTTAACCGAATTTAATTTGGTTATTTTTTTACTTAGTTTACAATTCTTTATTTCTAGTCGTGATTGGGGATTTTGTTAGACATTATCTGATTAAGAAGATTGTCGTGTCAAGGATCACGATGATTAGAAATACTAAGCTGAGAGACGTCAAATTAGATTTTTATTATTGTGATTTTCTGTCTTGAGTCAAGGTGAATTATCTTTTATGTGGCTAATTACATTTCTTGTGTTAATTTTTACTAAATTTTCTTATAAAAATTGCATTACATAATAGGTCAAATTGCATTTCATGTTAGAATTGCCTTCTTAGGATAATATAGGAATGTAGGAAATTTCATGGTTAAGATAGATTTAGTTATTCCTTAGTTTAGATAATAACATAATAAATATGGAGTAACTTCTTATTCTAAAAAAAAAGTGACAAAAAATTAAAAAAAAAATTAAAATCATAAAAAGAACATGCATGCATATAGAAGTACCACGTCATCCATTCCATATCATGTAGCACATGCATATTTAGGATCATGTAAATTAGATTGCATACGTTATGATGGTTTAAATTATGTCATATGAACTGCATCTCACATGTTATTAGAGTAAAAATCTTGCATATTAAATTTAGATTAAGGCTGCACATAATTAACATTTTAAAAAATAAAAAAAGTTAGGTGTCATATCATTTAGAAATGATGTTTAGGGCGTGGTTTTTTAATTAACATTTTGTGTTTTTTTTTAAGAAAATAAACCTTAATAAAGTCGTAGTTTGTTCAGCTTAAGGTTAGTCATAATTTTTTTTACAATTTATCACTTGGGTTTATTGAATGTTATTTTTATTGATTGCACACCCTCATAACCAGCCTTTGCGTGTTAGTGGTTTAGGTTAAAAATTAATCAAGACTGCTTTCAAAATATTTTTGAAATTAAAATGAAAATATAGCGAAAAGGCATTACATTAATCTAGTGTAACCATATTCCCGAACCTATTAAATCTCTAGTTCGCAAAAGTAAAGTATTTTCCCATACTTTACTTAGGTTTCTAATAGATCCTAATTGATTAGTGGTGGCTCCAAATTGAGTAAAATTGCTTGTTTAAATGGAAAAAAAATTTAGTGTCAAGTTGCGATTGGTAGGACATGGAAGGGTCTGTGCTAAGTCTTCAAGCTTAGTAATCCTTTAGCTTTTTTTTGTATAATTCACCTTCGAGAAGGTCGGGGCAGTGTCACAAAAAAAATATTTGGGATAAATGTGTCACACGGGTAAAAATTTTGGGTTTTTGGTGTCATAGAAAAAAATTTGGGATAAATATATCACAGTGAGCAAAGTATGGGTTTTTTGTGTTAGAAAAAATAGTTTATAGTAAATGTGTCGCTCTATGCAAAGTTTAAGGTTTTCTGTCACTTTTTTCCCAATTTTTAATACAATTGGCAATGATCTCACTAAGTAACGGTGGTATTTCCTATCATATGTTAAATCAACATTCTTATAAATATATTTTCCTCATGATATCAGTTTAAGGTGTTAGATATTCATTTGAACTTTGAAGAGGTTAATTAAGTGTTTTATTCCAAATTCCTATATTTGCATCACAACTTAATTTACTTGGATGAATTTTGGGGATTGAAACCATCGCCCTATGAATGAAACCATATGTCATTTTGTGGATGAAGAGACTACTGTTGAGACTTGTATACATATGTAAAAATTGGGATAAGTATATTGGAATTTATAAGGTTGTTACTAAAGTGTAATTGAGTTCTAAAATTTTTCAATAATGTAATCAAGTCCTAAAACTTATCAATTTATGTAATCAAGTCATTCCATTAACTCTATCCAACTCCTCAAACAAAAAATACTAACAAATTTTAGGATCTAATTGCATCAACTTGACAAGTTTTAGGAGTTGATTACATCGATTTAACAATTTTTTTTATTTGATTGCACTGTTTGAAAAACTTTAAAACTCAATTATACTTTCGTGATAAATTTTAAAACTTATAAAACATTTACATTTTCACAACTGATGTCGGCTTAAAAAGGAAAAAAAAAAAAAAAGTCAACTTGGACAAGAGAAGCTATGCAGCTTGTAAAAAGAAACAAAATCCTTGGAAATCCCATTTATAGTAAGATCATATCATGATCTCCAAGATCGGATGGGCCGAAATTCATGCTAGCCTAAGTAGCATCATCACACTACACACAACAGAGCACGACATGATATGATACACCGACATATCTTTTCTAAAAAAATAGATAATTACGATACTTTGAAACATGTTGTATATTAAATGTATATTTATAATTATTTTAATCAAATTGAATTCACAAATAAAGAAATAAATAATAAATAGCCTAGAATGAATTTACATTAAAAAAATTAATCCATCATTTATTAATACTAGTCATTGTTTTAATTTAATAAATTCAACTCCACTCTAATAATCCATAAAATTTGGAGGAAAAAAACAAGTAATCCACGTTCTGAACTTGCATGTTAGATTGTGTCGAAAGGGAAGACAAAAAAATAAACTTACAAAGTGAATTATGTGTCATGGAAGTGAGAATTGAAAGAAAAAAGAAAACTATATTTTTATTTTTTCCCTATTTATTTTTTTTATTTTCTTAAATATTTACATTATTTCTTTATTGAAAATTTTTAAAATTAATATCGGGTATGTCGGAATCATGTGCCGATTTCCAAACTCGCATGTCGAAATTTCCAACTCGCATGTCCGAGAGTGTTGGGAGTATTAACCAAGTATTGGACTTTCTGATACATGTTGATCAAATGTTGAATAGTGTCAGACATGTGTTGGAATATTCGACACAACATAAAGGCTCTCCAAAGTGTCAGTTGCTCTCATGCGCCGACCATGGGTGCCGAGGGCAAACATGGACTGGCATCTAATGAATTTTGGAATAATTACACAAATAATTTTTAAATTTTGATTTGATATATAATATTATACTAGAAATTTTAATTTGTTCAATATGATTCATAAACTTTAAACTCAACGTGTAATTTGTTCAATGTGGTCTTGAACTTTTGGTAAATGTCCAATCTTGAACAAATTTAAATTTCAAGGATAATATTGGACATTGGATCAAAATTTATGACTCAATTTTAGCATTTTTCCCTTTTTCGATTTATGCACTCCCACGTCCATGCTTTTGGTGAATTTTGCAAAGAAGAAAATAAATTTTGAGTAGGGTTTCTTCAATATCATTTTTATCAGCAATTCATACAAATCATCGATAGTGCAAAAATTGTATAGAACCCTGTGTTTTATTCATGAAGAATCAATATGCATCTCAAAGATTTGATTCGCGAAGAATTAACAATTCAGAAAATATTTTTTTAATTTAAAAATAATTTATTACATTATTTAAGAAAATGGATCAACAAAAGATGTTCTGCCATTGATATAAAATGTTCAGGCGTGTACTACCATGATGATGTAAACATTTTCTATTGACAGATATTTATGCGCAATAGGAACGGTCTTTTCTTTTTCAAATCACATAACTTATCACGTAACTCGATCGACATAATCTTATCGAATGAGCTTGCACGACATTTGCTAGCGAAAAAGAAAAAACAAATTGATGGTCGGGTTCATAGTTGTGCAATAAAGTTACTCTCCTACTTTTCTTATCGAATGAGCCTGCACGACATTTGCTAGCCAAAAAGAAAAAACAAATTGATAGTCAGATTCATAGTTGTGCAATAAAGTCACTCTCCTACTTTTCATTAGAATAATAATTCGGGATTACCTGGTCTAGACATCCGACTTATACCGAAAATGATAAAAGCTTCACTGCAAAGTGTCGCCCATATTGATCAACTGGCCTGCCAAGACTGCCATAATGATCGGAACAGCTGCTACATTTACGCCCGAATTAGAATAATAGTTGAAGTGCAATCACGCGTCCAATTCTACGTAGACATGATCATCGACTTGAGGCTCCGCCCTCTTCAAGTGCTCGAGCGAACCCCTCCAGATACTTGCGTCCCAACTCCACGTTGCCGAATATCTCCCGCATGGCCCACGCGTTCGCCCTCACCTCCTTTCCCTCTGGCTCCACCATGACCCGCCTTATCGTCTCCGCTACCGAGTCGCTTGTGATTGACCCGTCTCGGCTGTCTCTCAGCACCTCCCACCCGACCCGCCTCTCGTCCATCAACCTTGCCATCAGCCCTTGGTCCGAGAAGCCCCCGGAAAACAGGATCAGCGCCCGGCCATGCCCGAGGGCCTCTATGATCGAGCTCCACCCGCAATGCGTCAAGAACCCGCCGACTGACGGGTGGGCCAGGATGTCGAGCTGAGGAGCCCAGCCCACCCAGATGAAGCCTCGACCCGACACCCGGCTTTCGAACCCGGAAGGGATACTGCCCCACCCGGCCTTTGGGCCTACCACCCAGACGAAGGGCAAACCTGACTTTTCAATACCACACGCCAACTCGTGCATGGACTCTTGGCTCAGAGCCACCTCGGTGCCGAGGGCGACGTAGAACACGGACTTCTCTTTCCTATCATCCAACCATTGCTTTAGCTCGCTCCATCTCCCGTCTCCTTCGCGGCGTCTTTTATTCTGGGGCGGCAAAAGCCCCATCGGAACCACGGGGCTCGCATATAGCTTCTTGAGTAGACTCAACGGCTCAGCCTCGAACTCGCTGCAGGCCCTCACGGCCACGATATCGCAACCCAGTATCACCCTGCCTAACCTTTCAAAAACGGACATGTTAGAGTCACTGTCCACGATATCATCTTCGTTAATCACCTCATGAAGCTTGTACGCGACTTTGGTGGGGTAAGTAACCCACTCGGGAACGACCGTCAAGTCCTCCGCCGTCTTGGCCCGGGCCTGACTGTCAATGAGAAGAGATGGTGGGCCGGCGAAGACAAGGGCGGAAGCGTTGAATGTGCAGAAGAACGCCGATTTAACACCGACTCGTCTCGCCTTTTGGGGTAACCAGAAAGACACGAAGTCTTGGATCACCCAGTCAACGACCGAGTTCGCAAGAAACTCGGCGACAGCTGGCTCGAGCATGTCGTATGCCTTCTTAAGGTAAGGGATCATGTTATGTGGCAACTCGGAGGTCGACTCGGCTGAGTCAGGGAGACCATGGACGCGGGGCAAGGGAAGCTCGACGAGGGTCAAGGAGGGAGGGAGGTCCGCAGGGAACTTTTGGAGGTTTTTCGGGGTGGAGATGAAGGAGACGCGATGACCCTTTTGAGCTAAGAAAGTGGCGACCTCGAGGAAGGGCATGAGGTGGCCGTAAGCGAGCCATGGGAACATCGCTACGTGAAGCTTCTTGTCTTCGTTGTCCATGGCGATAGCTATGAACTTCACCTTTTATTTGATGGGTCTGGTGTGCTGTGACTTTTTGAGGGAACATGGAGAATAAGCTCTCTCTTTATATACAAGGATTGTTTGGGAGGGTCAGTACAACGGCTACCGTTCCCAACCGCCGAACCACGTCGAGTTTTTCAGAATTCTCATTGATGCATGCGGGCGAAAGCTAGATCTCATCTCGATACGTTGACTTATTACAAGGGATTAAGACGGGTTACACTAACTAATTCATTGTGAAATTAAAAAAAAAGGCTTGAGTATCTTAAGCTATTGTGAATGCTTCTCAAGCTAAGATCTCATCTCAATACAGTAACTAATTACACGGGACTAAGACAAGTTATTCATGAACCTAATTTATGAAATAAAAAAAGGCTCAAGTATCTTATACTATTGATGTAGGCTTCTCAAGCTAAGATCTCATCTCAATACAATAACTAATTACACGAGACTAAGACAAGTTATTCATGAACCTAAGATCTCATTTGGATTCAGTAACTAATTACACGGGACTAAGACAGATTATACGAACTAATTCATGAACTTGATTTGCGAAATAAAAAAAGGCTTGAGTATCTTGTACTATCGATGTGTGTTGCTGAAGGACTAAGTGTAGCCCAGTGACAATTTGTTTAATGTGGTCATGAGCTTTTGGTAAATATAAAGAAATTTAAAATTTATGAACTATATTGAATATTTGGCCAAAATTTGTGAATCATTTTTGCCGATTTCCCTTTTTTGATTCATTCGCACCCTAGCGTCTATGCTTTTGGTGAATTTTGTGAAGGAGATAAATTTCGAGTAGAGTTTTTACTTTCTACAATATCATTTTTATCAGTAGTTTATACAAATCAACGATAGTGTAGAAATTATAATATCTTTCTAACTTAAAAACAATCTTTGCATCGTTGAAGAAGATGGGTTAAGGAAAAATACCTTTGTCATCAATAGAAAATGTTCAAACACGGACTGTTACAACGATACAAACATTTTCCACTAACTAATATTTTTGCATGATAGAAATGATTTTTTTTTTTATTTTTTAGGAATATATTTCTCAAATTATGTAACTTGTCGTGTAATGCAATCGAATTGATCTAATCGAGTGAGTTTACGCAACATTTACTGGTAAAAAAAAAAATTGATGGTTGCGTTCATAGCGGTGCAATGAACCTATACTCCTACATTTCATTAGAATAATATTTTGAGAATGCCCAGCCTAGTGATCGAGCTGTCTCTCGATATTTTACTGTTTATCTTCAATGCAACGCTTGCGCCAAAAACGATAAAAGCTTCACTGCAAAGTTTGGCCCAAAATTCATCAATTTGTCTGCCATAATTATCGGAACAGTTGTTACATTTATCAAACTATACCTACTATAACACAAATATCCCAAAAAAAAAAATAATTGTCACTAAAATCCCTTAACTCATACTGTGATACAAAATACCATGAAAGAATTCAAACTTATACATGTGTCACATATGTACCATTTATTTCAGTTCTATTCACGGTATACTTATCATACTGATGTAAATTCGAAGTTTTTAATGGCAAAAAAAAAAATCGAGATTATATGTTTCACAGTAGGCAAGTTTATAATTTTTAATAAAACAAAAAAAAAAGTTTGAATTATTTGTGTTATAGACAGTGAGTACAGTTGTGGCAAAACTCAAATTTATACATGTGTCATATATGTACCATTTATTTCAGTTCCATTATGGATATACTTATCATACTGGTATAAATTTGAAATTTTTAACAACACAAAAAATTGGGAATATATGTTTCTCAATGGGCAAGTTTAGGGTTTTTAGTGTAAAAAAAATTAAGGTATTTGTGTTATAGACAGTGAGTATAGTTGGGTTTTTTCTTTTGTGGTATTAACCTTGTAACGTAATATTGCCTTAACAAGAAGTTACGGGTCGGGTCAATCCATGGTGCCCAGGGGCACTCACCCAGAGTTGATACGGCATAAATCCAAGCCCAAGCTCAGGCCCAGGCCCAAGACCAAGCCCCAGAAATTTACCAACCGAGCCGACGTGCTCCCCGCAGCACATCAGGTAAGTCTTCTTCATCGCCTCGACGGGGGCACACGCGCACTCGCTCGCCGTCGCTGCTCCCGCACCAGCGCCCGGCGAGAGATGGGGAATCCGAAGCAGAAGTGGACGCAAGTGGAGGAGGAGGCGCTTCGCGCCGGCGTCGCGAAGCACGGCACCGGCAAGTGGAAGGACATCCAGCGCGATCCCGAGTTCAACGAGTTCTTCTTCTCCCGCCCCAACATCGATCTCAAGGTCTCTCCCCCGCCCCTCCGTTCTCTTTCTCGCCAATTCTCGTTGTGAATCCATCGAGCGGCGAGCTCGAAGGGATGGCGAGCCGCTGTCATCGTTCTCGCCGTGCGCTCCCGGTAACGAGAAGCGAAACGGGAGCACGTGTTTCAGTGGGGAGGACACGGTACGCGTCCGTAGTGTGAGCGTGCGCTCGAGGTGTTCGTGAAAATGTCCATATGGGCTCGATCGCTTCTGAAGGTGACTGAAGGGGCGTGCTTCGTTTGCTCAGCGTGCTTCGTTTGCTCATCGAGACGTGGGCATGTCTCTGTCGCGCCGGTTCCCGAGGAGTTGTCAAAGATGCCCGTAATAACATCTCGATTGCGTAGATCACGCGGTTGTTTTGAGCTCCCCAAAATGAGCTTCGACCAGTTAAGGCATGTTTGCTAATATTTCTGTTTTAAAATTATTCCAAGAATAAAAATAAAAAAATGTTTCTTTTTGGAGAAATTTTTGGCGTTTGAAAACTTTTAAAAAATGAACAAAAACGCGTTTGGTAAATTTGTGTTCTTTTTTTTGTTTCTTTTTTTAATATTTCTATTTTATTTTTATTTTTTTCTTTCTTTTTTCTTTTTTTGGCCAATCACCGGCCTCGGCCATGGCCGACGAGGGATGGCGGCCTCGCCTAGCCACAATGAGGCTCACTGGCCCCCGGTGAGGCTGAGCCTCACCATGGTTGGGCGAGGCTCGGCTTCACCTTGGCTAGGCGAGCTCGGGCTCGCCCAGATCCGCAAGCCCGAGCTTGCCTAGCCTTGCCCCGCGCCGACGAGGCCGAGCCTCGCCGGGGTCGGCAACACTCCGGCGAGATCGTCGGCCTTCGACGACCGATCGTCGACCATGGCCGGCCGGCAATCGGTCAAAGAAAAAAAAAAGAAAAGAAAGAAAAAAAAAAAGAAAAGAAAAGAGAGGAGAGAGAAAATTTGTTCTTCAAAATTGTTCCAAAACAAGAAACACGTTTTTTTTTTTTTCTGTTCCAAATGTGTTCTCCTAACAAAAAATAGATTTGGAACAAAAACGCAAATAAACGCGTTTTTTTTTTTTTTTTGTTCCCTGGAAAAAAAAAAAAAGATTATAAAAAAAAAAAAAAAAAAAAACATTACATTAACAAACAGGCCCTTAAGTGCCAAACAAAGGTGTTTGTTTTTGTTTTTTTTTTTTTTCTCAAGAGTAGTTTTGAAACGAAAATGTAATTGGTAAAAATTTTATTCTTGAAATAAATTTGAAATAAATTCAAGAATAAAAAGAAAAAAAATTGATTCTTGCTCTCGAAAACAATCCTAGAATCAAGCACTTATTTTCTCTTTTTTTTGTTCTTCTTCATCGGCTGCCACCACCACCATTGTTGTCCGTCGACGTTCGCCATTCGCTGCCCATTGCCGTTGGTCGCTAGCAACCAGTCCAGCAAGCTCGCCAGACCAAGGCGAGGTCCGACAAGCTTGTCGGAGGCAAACCCAACCCTCGACCTCACCGGTGGCCAAGCGAGCCTCGCCCGGGCCTCCCCCGACCACCGATGAGGCTCCCCCAACCCCAGCAAGGCGCGGCCAACCCCAATGAGGCTCGGCCGAACCATGGCTATGACTGTTTGAGCAAACATGGAGAGTGAGCTCACTCTTTATATACACAAGGATTGTTTGGAAGGGACATTGCCATAGCTCCCATTCCCAATCGCGCAACAATGTTGAGTTTTTTAGAATTCTCATTAATGCATGCCTGCATAAGCTAGATCTCATCTCGATACAATAACTTATCACATGAGACTAAGACAAGTTATACGAACTAATTCATGAACCTAATTTGTGAAATAAAATAAGGCTTGAGAATCTTGTCCTATTGATGTATGCTTCTCAGGGACTAAGTGTAGCCCGGTGACAATTTGTTTACTATGGTCATAAACCTTTGGTAAGTATTCAATCTCGAACAAATTTAAAGTCTAGAGATGATATTAAATATAGGGTCAAAGTTTATGAATCATTTTTTCCAATTTTCGTTTCTTGATTCATTGGCACTCTCGCGTCTATGCTTTTAGTGGATTTTGTGAAGGAGAAAAATTTCGAGTAGGGTTTATACGATATCATTTTTATCAATAGTTTATACAAATCATTGATGGTGCAAAAATTGTAATATTTTCCCAACTTAAAAACAGTCTTTTCATCATTAAAGAAGATGGGTTAATGAAAAATATCTTAGTCATCAACAGAAAATGTTCAAACATGGGTTGTTAGGACGATGCAAACTTTTTCCACCAACTAATATTTCCACGGGATAGAAATGATCTTCTAATTTTTTGGAAAATGTTTCTCAAATTATGTAACTTATCACATAACGCAGTCGGCTTGATCTAACCGAAAGAGCCTACACAACATTTGCTTTGACAAAAAAAAAAAAAAACTGATGGTTGGGTTCACAGCGGTGTAGTGAACCCACTTTCCTACATTTCATTAGAATAATAGTTCAAGAATGCCTGATTTGGAGAGCGATTTGTCTCTTGATATTTTACTGATTATCTTCCAAGCAATGCTTGCGCCAAAAACGATAAAAGCTTCGCTGCAAAGTATGGCCCAAAATTCGTCAAGTTATCTGCCATAATGATCGGAACAGCCCTTATCAACACCCGAATTAGATTGGGAGTTGAAAGTTGGCACCTTCAATAGGAGTGGGTCATATAAGATCGGTCAAATACCCCACAACCCGCCACCCCCCCCCACAAAAAAAAAATCAAACTATACTTAAGGTTGAGCATGTCTAGAACCGAAGAACCATACCGGTTGGAACATATCTAATCTAAGTTCCAATGTATGCATGGAAGGTTCTAAGTTCCAAAAATTAGGAAACTTGTTTCGGTGAGTAAGTTCTAGCTTTTAGATAGGTGAAACGTGAATCTGAAATAAGTTTTTGTATTTTTCTTAGTCAATGTTTTTACACAATCCTGTAATATTCCATTTTATTAAAGACTTTTACTTTATTAATATTTCATATTTTTCATGTGTCTAAATTTAAGTCGTGGTCAATGCATTATAGCAACAAGTGGTGGTATTTAAAAGTGATGATTCATTGTAATTGTTTAATTAATAAACATGTAGAACCATGGTAGAATCTTGAATCGACCCTAAAACTTGTGACATAATAGGTTTTAAGTTCTAGGTGGAATCTATATGGAACCTAAAATCATTCACCCCTAACTATACCCACAAATTTCATGAAAAAAATCTCATAAAAAGACTCAAATTTATATGTGTGTATGTACCATTTATTTCAATTCGATTTATGGTACACTTATCATATTAGTATAAATTTGAGATCTTTTAACAATGCAAAAAAAAAAAATGCAATGGACAAGTTTAGGGATATAAAAAAATTGAAGGTATTTATGGTTGGGTTTTTTTTTTTTGATGTATCAACCCTATAATGTAATATTGCCTTGAAAAAAGAACAAGTTACGGGTTGGACGAGTCGGGTCAATCCATGGTGCCCGAGAGTTGATCCGGCCCAAGCCCAAGCCCGAGACATTTACCAACCGAGCCGACGTGCTCCCCCCCGCCCCAGCGCAGCAGTCTGCTTCATAGCCTCGACGGCGGCACTCGCTCGCGGCCGCTGCTCCCGCACCAGCGCCCGGCGAGAGATGGGGAATCCGAAGCAGAAGTGGACGCAAGAGGAGGAGGAGGCGTTGCGCGCCGGCGTCGCGAAGCACGGCACCGGCAAGTGGAAGGACATCCAGCGCGATCCCGAGTTCAACAAGTTCCTCTTCTCCCGCTCCAACATCGATCTCAAGGTCTCTCCCCCGCCCTTCCGTTCTCTTTCTCGCCAATTCTCGTTGCGAATCCATCGAGCGTCGAGCTTGAAGGGATGGCGAGCCGCTGTCGCCGTTCTCGCCGTGCGCTCCCGGTAACGAGAGGCGAAACGGGAGCTCGTGTTTCAGTGGGGAGGACGCGGTACGCGTCCGTACTGTGAGAGCGCGCTCGAGGTGTTCGGGAAAATGTCCATATGGGTTCGATCGCTTCTTAAGGCGACTGAAGTGGGCGAGCTTCGTTCGCTCATCGAGACACCAGCATGTCTCTCTGTCGCGCCGGTTTCAGAGGAGTTGCAAAAGATGCCCGTGATGACATCTCGATTTGCGTAGATCACGCTGTTCTTTTGAGCTTGCCAAATCTAAATGAATGAATTGATGAGACTAAGGTGCTTGGGACAGGAGGAACCCGACCTTTGATCATATGCCGCGGCCTGCGCTTAGGATGTCTTTTTCCCCCCTTCCCCGAAGGAATGCTGCCCGGTTACTTAGAATTTATACCTTCGAAGCTGTTTCGGTTTTCATTTGATTGTTAATTGCCAGTGCTGGACGTTGTTTGATGCAGCTCATGTTATGTTATTTTATGGTGCTTACAACTGTACTTATGCGGTGCTGTGTGGCCTTGCCTTTAACTTAATTTAGTGTTGTAGAGATGGCCTTAGACGCATGTAGAGCCAGTTAGTGAAAGGGTGGGATATTGCAGTGCTCTAGGAATCAGAATATGCGGTGTCTTCTCAAATAAACAAGCTTAAAGGGTTTTTCCTACCTGTAATGTAATGCCTGTAGGAAATTTTGTCTTGAATCGTCTCCTTCATGCTAGTCTCGATTGGTTTTACAAGAAGCGGCAGAAGTTAGGTCATGAACTATCAAATTGCTCCGTAAACTCAATGGAAGATGTCACAATATATGCACAAATCAAACTATCGTAAATACCAGCTTGAAGAAAATCACTCTATTTTCCCTGCCTAAAATTGCTTAACCAGTTACTTCCAGACATTTTTTCACTCTAATGGATGTGAAAGGTGTACGCATTTGAAACAAAGTTGCTTGTCTAAAAGGAAAGCGACAATTTTTTGAAGATAATGAAAGTTTGTTTCTTCTGATGCCTTTACTTCTGTGCAGTCTTCCCTGAGTTACCTGAGAGTATTAAAAGGACCTTTGTTATTCTTGAAGGTGTTTGGCACATACTAAAATTCAACACGCCTTACTGAAAACTTTTCTACTGCACAGGATAAATGGCGGAATATGATTGGTGGTGCCAGTGGCCAAGGTCAAAGGGATAAATCACGGGCAAAAGCTAAAGCAAGCTCAGATGCTCCTTCTACCTTGCCCAGTTTGCCAAATGCTCCTAATGTTCCTGTTTCAGATGAAGCAACTGCAGAACCAGCTACTGACGGTGCTCAAAGAATCGCGGATGATGGAAAGAATACACCTAGGTATGGGTTACACTTATCTTCTTATATTTGTTTTCTTGAAAATCATGCAGGTGTCTCCGCTAAACCAGTATCTTCATTCAGTGTGGAGAAAGTGCAATGGGCAAGAGTGTCTGACACTGTCATAATTATTGTTTTTCTAATTTGAGTTAATAGTTTTATCTTCACATTGGAAAAAAATATTTTGGCAGAGGTGGCATGTTGTCATTTGAATTAGACATATGTTTAGCTCTTAAAGTGTTCTTTCTAAAGATGGGTCAGTACCACTCTGTACAAATTTTTGTGTAAGAAGAGATGTGGAAGGAGGAGGATGTTATTATCAACACCATCACTAAAGGTAAATCATAGACACATGGCGATCATTCCTTTATCCTGTTTGGAAGGTCGCATGCCAGCATTAGAAGCAGGATTAACGAAAGATTAAGGTAGACTGGATTCAGAGATTGAGGTGTTGTATAATGTCATTCGTATTACGTCTGCACCCTCCACTCGGTAGTGTGGAGTATCTGTTTTAGCACAGATCGTTGTAACACTGTCCAAATAAATTTGTCCAATAGTCCGCAGCTTCTTCACAATATATGTAGTTATATATGGTAAATTTCCGCCTACTTCTTTGACTGACTTGTCAGTTATTAGGTACAATGCAATGATATTTGAAGCGCTTTCAACATTGAAAGACCCCAATGGATCAGACACCGCTGCAATTTTCAACTATATCGAGGTCCGACAGCAGCTCTCTGCATTATAACAGAAGTGTGTTAATTTTCCTTTTTCCTCTCAAGAGTAAGAATTTTTTAGATATGCATCAGTGTTGAATATGCCAAGAATGACTATAAAAATTTTCTCCTTTGTTCATCTTATTCCTTGCAAGTCAGAAGCCAAGTGAGAAAGATGACAGTAAGGCATCAAAATTCTCTCTTCTGTTCATATTTTTTGGTGTATTATTTTGTTGGCACTTAATTTTTGAGAAGTAGACTGGAATTGCTTTCCAGGGCGACCTTTTTGCAAATTCAATCTGCAAATATTTTCCAAAAGAAAGAGGGATATGTTCTGTCGTTCTTGTATTAGTCATCAATAAAAAATTGTCAAGAGGTGGCTGTTGTTTTGGGAGTTGTGCATCACCTTTATTAATCTCAGCTTGAAATTCTGTGTTCCTTGATTAGATCTTTTTTATGTCTTGTTATGAAACTTGAGTTTTAAGCAGGTATGTGTTTTTTAAATTATGCTTCCAGAAAAGACAGGAGGTCCCACAAAATTTTAGGAGGCTGTTGAGTTCAAGATTAAGAAGGCTGGTTGCGCAAGACAAACTTGAGAAGGTTATATTTTTTTGTGCAATTGTTTGTGCATAGTATGTGATTTTATCAGGCTTTAATCTCATAAATTACTAACTCTTTGTTGCAAAGTTTCACTGTTAATAGGATTATCTCTCTAATCTAGCTGTCCATGCCGTCTTCGATTGGCTTGCTTTGTGTTATCATTTCTTCCTAATCAAAGAGAGAAGCTGCAATATCTCAGTTTAAGTCACAGCAGGCTGGGCTTCACCCTTCTTATCATCACTTAAAAATTTAAAGAGTAATCATTAGAAGACTTCTACTGACTTGAAATTATAAAAACTAGAACTAAGCTCCTGCATTCATTAGTCTAAGAAGAGCTTTCTTCTGATTAGCAATTTCAATGCCATGAATTTTCTGGAAGGTCAACTGATGATGTTCTTTCCCTTGCATGGGACTTAGGCAAATAGCATTTGTTGATGCAGTGATGGTGAGGAAAATGCTATAACGCTCAGTGTGGACTGTGGAACTGCCACTCTTGGTTTTTATTCCAGTAAATGTTGGTTGCGGTGTTAAAAAGGGAGATATGTTAAGATTGATATGTTGACAAATTACGCCATATTAAAGTTGGTAACGCCACTACCAAATGATCGTGCAGGTTCAGAATTGCTTCAAGATAAAAGAGGCGATCTCTTTTGAGACCAAAACACCAGCCCTTAAGGAGCAAGATGTCCGACCTAGGCAGCTGCAGCCTGTTGTCAATGCAAATTTCCTTGAAACAGTAGATGAGGCAGCTGTAGCTGCTGCATACAAGATCGCGGATGCAGAGAACAAATCCTTTGACGCAGCTGAATCAGTTAAGGAAGCAGAGAGGATCTCAAAGATGGCTGAAGATGCAGATGCAATGCTTCAGATGGCTCTAGGGATATTAGAAAAATGTAATGTCAAAGTTCTAGATGTTGAATTTTTTTTTTTTTCCCTCTTCCTTCTCGTGGCTTGTTCGGTTCTTTGTTAACTCTTTTGCTCGCATTTCAGGTTCTAGGGACGAAATGGTGCTCGTCGCATAAGATGATACATAACTCATCAAATAAACCGATGACTTGACTTTGTATGTGTAGATATACAGCTTGCTCTCATTCTGACTTTGTTACGAAGAATCAAACCAATGTTGTACCCATATGCTTTCTTAATAATAACATTGCCATTGTCACTCCCAGTGTTATTATGCCTCTTACTATTTGGTCTGTCAAATTTTTTTTAGATGGCCGGACCTTCTTGGATGGTTGTAGAACCAATTTTCTGCTTGCTGTTACTCGGAGTTCTATCCTCTACTACATCCATCACAATGTGAAGATGACAGAGAACTTACAAAGGTGACCACCACGAGGATATTGCGATTTGGCCCTTTAATCTTCTGGTTAGGTTTTAGCCATTCACGTCGCTTGTAGTTTAACTGGAGTGACGATGCGATTTTTGATAACCCCTCTCGCGAAAACTTGGATGATCCATTCGGCCTTATCCCCATATACCGGGCATTTGTGCCAAGATAGCCAATCGTGGAATGCAGACCCCAACTCGATTGTAAAAGTAGAACTATCTTCAATTATGTTGAAACGATTTGATAAGACCACGTTCTATTGGGGATCTCAAAAATCCCCTAATTGCGGGGACTCCCAACATCCTTAACTTGCTATCACCCAAAGTTCATATGCTTTTTCATCTACTACATCGAGTACCCAAATAGGTTGATAACAAACGGCGTCCAACTTTGACCTTGCACACTTCCGGGAAAGAAATAGGTACCTGGAATTTTTTTTTGTTTGACAAGCTCTAAGAACCGTCTGTGTAATTCATCTCTCTCTATCTTCTACTTCTCTTGCAAGACAAACTTCTTGTAAAAATGACCAATGGTGCAAAAGGAACCATCTATCAAATAATGTAGAAGTAGGACGCTGCAATGCAGCCATAACTGACCACAGCACCTACACTCATTTAACCGAATACGAAGACTTCTCGTCACCCTGTTCCTCGTAACAGCCAAATATCATACAGAGCATTGGGGGCTAATCTGCCAAGTAAAAGAAACTAGTCACCCTGTTCCTTGTCACAGCCAAAAATCACAAAGAGCATTGGCGGCTAATCTACTGAGTTAAAGAAACCAGCAGTCAAATGATGCGACGCATCATGAGCTAAATGAGCTAAATCTATCAGTCATGACAGCTCAGAACATAAAAACAAGCTGCTGAGAAGAAAAGTAAAGAATGAGTAAATAGGATATTCGAGGGGAAGAATAACAAGCCAAATGAAATTAAAATCAAGTCTCAAAAGTTAGATCTTTCAACAAAATCAAGAACAACAATAGAAAGCACCGTAGAGTCTCCCAGTTGCACTGCAAAAACACATTTCTCAGGTCCAAAGGCGCAAAACCACCAACAAATTGAGCAGTCCAACAGCAAAAGCAGTGCCGATCTCTTCCTCTTCCACTCAAAGTCTTCGATCTACCATTTATAAGAGAACAAGGCCAAGCTCTGAGGACTTCAATGCATCTCTTAACCGGTAATTATAAAGATAATAGTGGAGTTGCCCATCACCAGGACCAAATTTAAGCTCTTTCAGAAAAGAGTCGTTTTGCATGACATCCAAAGCATTAAAAACGTCATAATCTTTCCGTTTTGCGACAATAAGCACATCATTCATCAACTGCAGTAAAGGAGTCTTGGTTGAAACATTATAGTAAGAATACGCAGCTTTCAAGGTAGAGTAATTCTGATTCCCGAGTATAGATGAAGGAAGAGTGTAGAAGCTGCAGAAGTCGGTAATATCATGACTGTCAGGACTTTCCACCACGTAACTGTCGACCACATTTTCAGTTGGAAGCAGCCAGTGCTCCACATCGTCCTCATCAAAATCAGGGGCAACCGCGAATTGGGCCAAGTAGTCCCTGAGCAAACGGGTAACAGCAGGGACATCACGAAGCTCCATTTCTCTGAAACCAGGGGAAGCTGTTGAATCTGGCAACTTATAAAGTTTTATAGTTCGACTCATTGTCATCCGAGCACCAAGCCTCGAAAATCCGACATCAATGAGTTTCTTTGGATTCAAGGACCTATGCCAGTACTGGCAAGTTGTGATCGGGGTTGGAAGAACCACACCAGCTGTATAAGCTGCCTGCCAAATATTCTCCAAGTGGACTCTTCTTGTAACCTCCTTAATTAGGACAGGAGCTAGTCTCTTTGATCTAAGCTTCTTATGAACACACAAGAAGTTCACCTCAGCCATCTTAACCACTTCATTTCGCACCCTAATTCTGGCGGGCACACCAGTGATGAAGGCGACGAGCTTCTTAGAAGCTTTAGCACGAACACCAATGTGCCAGCTCTTATAATACCCCGGAGGATGCAAAGCCCAGCTGAGGAACTCCTTTGAATAGTTAAACCTAAACATGTTCTCGTCATCTTCTACATAGTTGTTCTTCAAAAGGTTGTAGACCTCGGTGCATGTCTCCTCGGAGCCCATGTCGCAGGTGGTCCACTCATACTGACTCGGAAGATTATACGGCTCCTGCTTGACCTCAGATAATGGGGTCGGGGCCTCAATCGGGCCCTCGGACAAGCTCGAGTTCCCGAGGTCCTTGTACTGCCCCACCGGTTGGGTCTCCCAGAATTTGTGCTTCTTGCCGACAGAGACTGAATCATTGAACTCCCTGATGATGCTATCGAGCGACTTCTCAATATTGTTGGGCGCAACCTGGTTGGGATTTTGATCTGGGTTCTCTTTGGGAGAGTCGGGAAGTGACTTGCTATCGCCCATATTTCAGAAGACAATTTCAGCGCTGCCCACTCAACAAACAATCAAGACAATGCAAATCCCATCAAATCTTCGGAAACTACGACGCAAATCAAAAGGGGGTTTTCGGGCAAAATCAAAATCCCAGAGAAAGCAACCCCTCGCTAGATTAGAGGCTATAGGAAACGCCAATGAATTATATCAAATACCCACGAATCGCAACCGCCGGCAGACGGGCACGCGAAGCTCTCGCGGCAAATTTAACAAGTGGGCTACGCTATTATTGCTTTCGCTACACACCAGAACAAAGATCAAATTTTTTCGTGCGGAACACGCAGAGGAGCTGAACAGCCACAAACCCATCACGCGATTGTGTAAAATTTTACTGGGAGCAGCTTCACATGCGCAACGAATCACATAAAGAATCTTCTAGGAAACAAGACGACTACTACTCACAGTTTCAGTCCGCAAGATTTCGAGATGAAGGGGTTGACCCTCGAACCGATGGCGATTCGGACGATGCCGAGGGCGGAGGAGGAGGAGCAGATCTGGGAGGAAGGAAGACGATCGAGAGGCGCGTCGATCGGGTGAAACCTCCGAGGTTTTCCCCTCTCTCTCTCTCTGTCTCTCTCGACGAAGACGGCTCAGGAGTTGCCAAAGTCCGGCCAATTGGGTTTTTCGCGAATATTAACGAGGCGAATTTTCTTTTTTCCATTTTTTTCTTTTTGACGGGGGGGTATTTAGTGCTGGAAACCATCGTTTGATGCCTAAATTCTGACATTGCGTTGTGGCCACCAAGGTTACTTCGAAATGATGGCACGAATAATTCCTGGAGTTCTGATTTGACGCGCAATATTCTTCATCAATTTTTAATTTATTTCCTATAGTCTCCAAATTATTAATAAATATTCAGTCTAATTTATTAAATTATGTAAAAACATTTAATGTTATTTTCATGTCATTTTATTCAAATTAACGAAATCTATTGATGTTATTTTCAATTCATTATGAAAATATACGTCATCAAATAATTTTTTTATTTTGTCATTTTAGCGAAGTAAAGTACTACATTAAACGTTTACCAACACACTAAGGACCACATTGAATAAATTAAAAAAATTCATGAATGACATTTCATATTTGACTAAATTTCAACCGCCATTCTTGCCATTTCCTATTTTTCTTTATGATACAATAATTAGAACAATTGAATAGAAAACTGCAATGAATTGATATTGGCTTGAATTCAAACATGACTGTGAATGGCCTTGCGCCAATAGTCTTCTACGAATCATCAATCTAACTTGTTGTAGCGAAGATGATTGTGCAATTTATTTTCTCCTTTTCCTCAATAATGTTGAACTCCATTTTTCCAAGGGTAGATTCCAAGTGCATATAAAGTACCTCACTCACCTCATGAACCGGTTAAATCGTAATGTAAAGACCCACGTGAAGTTGACAATATACTTTGTGAATTTTCGGATTTCTACATCAGAGTCCAAATCGGAATATAAGATAAGATACCCACATGAAGTTGAAAACACGATTGATTCTATTCCCGACACTATTTACGAGAAAAAAACTCTTAAATTAAAGTTTAGGATAGCATTTATATCATGCTACTCGGAAAATATTTTTCGAAAAGATAATTACTTTTATTGCTTATAAAAAATAATCAACGAAAAATATTTTTATTATAAAATATTTAAGCATAATTATCAATAAGAACGATAATATCATTTACACGACATAAGTAATTATTCTTAAATTGGGGTGTTTCCAAGCTTTATGTCTATTATTTATAAACTTTCAACTTACAAAAATGCGATCTCCGTCAAAAGTATCATCAAAGATGTGTCGAATGTATGGATCATCCGAACTTGAAACCGTTGGTCCAAATGGTTGGGTTAGATCTTCCCAAGATTTAACCTCAAAATTCATGTTCAGTTTAGCTAGATGTCTAAAAAAAAATAAAAAAAATTGGTATAATTGAAGACCCACCTAGCAATAGCGAATTTATGATCCGCCATGGGTTTTGAAAACCCAACCAGGCTGGCCAAACCCACCTAGCAATAGCGAATTTACCATCTCCAAAGACCCATCACCAAAATAAGTCTTGTCAACTTGTGAATAGGACTGATGCAAATGAACCTAAAATTGATCGAGCTCTTACTAGATAAAGTTTAGCTGTCGTGATTACCACGATTTGGCGTCAGAAAGACCGAATTACCCTAGCAAACACTTGACTATCATGTGACGGCAGATGAATATGGAAGATCCTAAATCCCGTCGAGGATGCATGATTGGCGACGTGGCTTAAGACACATCTATTACCGATAAAATACGATACTCCGCCGGCTCCACGCTAATCGATTTTCACACGGCACGTAAAACCTGCGAGGTATGGCAATTCGAAAATAGAAATGTATTGGGCCGGCATGCATCCGGATAAACCGAAATCCTCGACGGGGCTGAGAATTATCCATCCTCTTCAATTACACATGAGCAGAACATTGGCTTTAACAAGAAATGTATTGGGACGAGGGCTTAGCTTTCCTTCTTTCTCCCGGAGGAGTCCTGTCGGAACTTGAAGGGGCAGTGCTGACTGCCGGAGACTAAGAGCGTTGTCGACTTGACGCTGGCGAAGCAGCGCGACAGCATTTACGGGTCGTAGAAGGAAGAGCCGCACTTGCACTTCCAGCCCTCGGGCTCGTAATTGGCGTACTGGACGCTTGGTCGGTCGGTGGTCGTGGGGATCTGAGTGGCCTCGCATGGCTCGCAGCCCCTGCACTTGCGCTCGCAGTTGGGCGGCCTCGACCCGAGCCTGCTCATCCCCCTGTACTTCTCGTCCCCGATCTCTCCCGCTGCCTTCACGCTCGCTCCCTTCAAAATCACAGTCACGAGAGGGACACAGAGGCACCAGCAAACGAGATGTCAACGACCGTGTTGAGAATGTTTGCGGAATGATCGGCGGAAACCCAATTTAAGATGCGATTGGCCCGAGAAAAGTACCTGCTCGATGTTCAGCGTGGCCCGCGAAAGAAGTGGTCTTGCCTCTGTTTGGCCAAGAACGGGGCATCAGGAAGTGGTAAAGAAGATGGCGTTCGGTGGCTTTGATAATTTAAAGGAACGATAAAAACGAGGCGAGAGGAAGAGCAGACATCAAGGGGCATCGTTCTTGGAAAAGTGCGTGATAATCTGATGGACAAGTGAACCGAACAGCAGCACTCAAATACCACTGACCTTGCTTGTGAGCAGTGACGAATAATGAGGGCGTGCTTGTCATGGACACCATAATACCCAGCATCTGCACAGTGGCTAGAAGCAAACAGTACCGAATCATTACTGGCTTCGTCATTCTATTCATCCCCCTCAAATTTCCCAAACGATGATGACGACGAGGCCGAGCGGGGATGGTCTTCAAGACGGAGCGGCGACAGAGAGATGAATGGGTTGGATGTGAGTGATTGGCAGGGACAAGAGGCCCATGCTGCATGACGACGCTTTTTAAAATGAGTGGATGGCGATGGTCAAGAAGGACACAAGTGCAGCAGCCCTCTTCTCACTCTCTCTCTGTTCTCCCCCTCCCTCTCTCTCTCTCTCTCTCTCTCAGCTGTATCTGTGGAGGCTGGAGAGATATTGCTTCTCGCACAAGTAATTCTGCCTTTTCACTTGTCAATCTGAGATGGGATTCTGCCTTTTTCTTTTCTCTCGTGATGACTGATTCCGTCCTCTGTCTTCCAGGCTACTGATCAACGCGGAGACGACAGAAAGCACCCAAAAAGCGTATGCACATAACATCTACAGTCTCCCTTCTGCGTAAGCGATCTTATCTTTGCCACACGACATCCCCTTCCAAACGCGCGACCGAATGGAGACAACGTCAAACTGCATATGCATACAAAAATCAACTCCGAATTGGATCTAAAGAATAAGAAGGAGGGAGGGGGTGCGTTGGGGGATTCAGCATTGTCGGATCTCGGACTTTTCACGCTGAAGAAGAAAACAACTGAACGCCCGACTGCATTTAATGACCCTGTCAAGAGGGCAGTGGATTTTTACTAGGGGCCAGGCCTAGCGCCTTTACAGTTCACATCTTGTACTCTTGCAGGAGATGAGCAATGATTTAACATTTCGTATTTTTCTTTTTATAGTCGAGAAGAGTAATTATTTCGACGTGGATTTTGTTAAAAAGAAATGCCTGGTCTTTTGTTATATGATCAAAAGAAGATTTTACAATTGTTGTTTTGTTACGAGGGTTGAAGTCATGTGAGTGATTCGGAACAGTAAATTTGCAGCTGCTTTGATGGCATGTTCGAATTAGTGAGTTAATCAAGATTGACTGACTCGGCATCATTAATTATCACGACCGTTTTTCTCTGGTTCGTGGATCGGTCATTGACTCGTTGGGCTGGTCTTCTTGGGTGGGAAACAAAGGACACGATTTGACTATGGGCAGTGAAAAGGTCTTTGACCACATTCATTACATCTCGTCGTACTAAATGTCACCCTTGCCTTCATTGAGACTTGCAAAGAACAAAGTGGTGAACCCTTCTGTCACGTCGCAGAGTATGATCCATTTAGACGGTTCTGCGGGTATTTTCTATATTTATTGACGATTATTTGAAATCTAATTCAACTGCTTCCAACTCAAGTACGTAATGTGTCTCGTAAATCATGCAATATTTGTCTACCGATAATCGCTGCAATACTTTGTTGTAAGTGAAGAAAATGGTTGGATGGGTAAAATGTTGTAGCACGTCTATTCTGTCATTTTTTATGCTCAAAACACTAGAATTAAGCCATGAATAATTTTAAAAAATAAACAGATGAAAAAATAACTTTTGAGGCCACAAATGCAATAACTAATCTATTTGTAATATTCTTACACAACAATCGAATGCCTCAAGATCCGGCTTACTCGACCGGTGCTCACCCCTAACAAGCACCAAAGATGGTATCCTAAGAGTAACTCAATGAAATCATTGCGTATGCTAGAACGTCACCGCAGTCCTTTATAATGCCGATTGGTCTTCGGGCGAGGAAGAGGATTATCGACTATTCTCGTTCGATGATAATTCAGAAAACTCGGGCAGACTTACGATGGAACATTGTACGTCCGCGACGTCATCGGCAGTTTGATCATCGATCTGCTGCTCCGCAGGCGCACAGCAGAAAGCGATGAATTCGACACGGCACGGGAGCCGAAGTCTCTTCTTGAAGTCCGAGAGGTACCCTTTTTCCCATTTCAGTAATTGAAGTCCGAGAAATGCTTCACCAAAACCATGTAATTTAACCCGATCCGGAAAAAAGAAGATTTCATCAGGAAATAAAAAAGTTAAACAGATCCAGTCGTGCTGCTTACTGTCACGTCAAACTTTGATTTTTCTCGAGTTGTCGCGTTCATGGATCGAACTCCGTAATGAGAGAAGATCAGAAGGCCTTCTCTGTTGAATGGATCAGAGGTATCATCAGGGCGAAGGTGGCAATCAAGGAATGTCTTTCGGTCCTGAAAACAAACCGACAAAATAATTTGATTTCGCCACTGCAGCACATACCTGTACGAAGCTAGGAGACCGTCCTCGAGGTGGGTTTCGCGCGTCTGGCCCTCGTCGTCGTGCAGGCTTTGAGAGACAAAGGAGAGGGTTCCCTTCAAACTCCCGGTACGTTGACGGAGACTGATATGATGCTTCACTGCGTGGTACTGAGTTCGAAAGTCCTGGAGCTTCCAGACTGTCAAGACCCTCCAAAAAGCTTACATCTTATTTACCGGGTACTTTTTCTCTTCTGCATTAGTTGTAATATCCAGGTATATTGTCGGATTTCAAATTACTTCTCTCCATTTTCGGGGAAAAAGAACTTAAAAATGTTTCTCTGGCTATGATGGTTGATATCAGATCTTGCATCTTAAAGTTACGAGATCAATATGATTATGCAATTACATAATGTCCAAAATAATTTCCGTGTCCCGGTGCCATAACAATGTCACGAGATCCATGCACCGGAGCTTGTGAGCAAATAACTAGATGGCAAATCTCTCATGTTCCCCTTTGATCTGTTATTAAATAGTCGATCTGGGAGATAGATGGATCCTCGTTTCATATCTGAAGAATTAGTCAATGAACTTGCAAACGGATTTCAAGCTTCTTTATCAACTGCACTTTTACAGCCCTAATCTTGAAAATTAGAAAAGGAAGTGCGGCATCGATCGGGTATAAAAAAAAGAAGTGGAAAAAAGAGCCACAATTGGGTAAATACAGATTGAATGAACAAAGGAATTGACTAGATACATGAAAAAATGGGGTTAGTCCCAGAACTCTCTTCTCTACTATAGGCTCTTCTGCCTGTCTTATTTTTCCCTAGAAATTAGAAAATCTCGAGCTGAGAGCAGCAGAACTACAAGCGCCTCAGCCATCAAAAGTTACCGGCCCTTGGCCCGGCCCGATGCCTCAACAATCGAAGCCCGTCCCCTCAATGAACGAACTCAGCTAGCCGAAGCAGACACAGTCCTTGGGCTCGGGAGGCCCATGCCAGTAAGCCGTGGGGACAACCAGACCTTTGGGCTCGGCCGCGGGGAAGGGATCGGACCGTAACCCCCGAAGGGTCCAAGGCCAACTCTCGGAGAGAGGTTGACCTGCTCCAGCGCCCGCGACTGGAGCTCCGTGGGGTAGTCCCTCACGCAGCCGATGCGAGGCCCGGTCCCTGTCGACCACTTGCACGACAAGCGCCTGGTAACGTCGAACACCGGCGGCTCTGCCTTGGCACGGGCATTCGTGACATTTTCTTGCGGAAGTCCAGGTTTGACGGTGGGCTTCTCCGGCTCAGCAGCCAAGTCAACAGCTGCCAGGGCGTCCGTTCGGGCGTCTTCTGCAGGGACCTCGCTTGTTTTATGTTTTGAGCCCTCATTGGAGGCTGTGGATGAAGGATCATCATCATCGACCGCACGCCTCTGAGAAAAATAATACATATGCTATGTCAGTGATCGGCTGGTCAAATCATTTGTTCATTTTTTAAGAATACAAAGACTTTCCCATCAATTTTATACGTACGCAACCAATCATAAGAACAGCTAGGTGGTCATCTTATCTACCTAACCATAGCAACTTGTTCACTACAATACTTATATTTACAAATTTATACCTTGACGTTGCTGAGGTCTACATGATGCTCCTCCAAGAAGCTGATGAATTCCCTGAAGTTCTCTTCTGTTGGGTGGTAGTGCCCACTGTATGGCCAAATAGCCTAAAGACATAAACAAAATACACACTGAGTGAGAAAAGAAGCCAGCTGCAGGAGACTATGGATTAAGAGCGGACAAGATGCAGACATATACTTTGTTTTGAAATGCAGGGAAATGTGCCGTACCTCTAGAATCCCATTATGGGCAACCAATCTTCCGGCTGCAGTGATGGCGGCACCAGCAAGAAAACTGGAGTGCTGAAACACGCCTTTCTCCTTTTTACCCACATACAAGGCCCTCGACGTGCTAAGTACAAATATCCACTTTGAACCTTCCACGGTTTCCACAAGCTCACTGCGTTGCTTATACATGAGTTTTCCATTTTCGATTATCACCTCGTAGGCTTCTCTTTCGTTCTGCAGAAAAATCAAAGAGGAGTTAATGACGACTCGAAGCAAATGCTTATGAGACATTTGATTTTGCACTGCAAAATATAACAAGACACTTTCTCTCACATGTCAGCTGAACATTTCGCTACAATTAAGGATGTCCCAAAGTTTCTTTAACTTCAGTTTGTCCAAAGTATGTTCCGGATGGGATATTAAAAATTATCTGCTAAGGTGTTCACTATAAGTCGAACAATGAAGGAAACTTACAGGTCCGAGATACTTGATGCATTGCTTATGCAGAACATTTCTTGGGCACTTTTTGAGATTCTCATCTTTACCGCGTCCAACATCCAACCTGCATTTAACACGGTCCTCATTATTAAAAAGTCTTTTGACATTTGATGAACGTTTGCTAGCTCTACAATATTATGATAGGCTAGAACAGGACATAACAAACGCAACCAAAGATTTCCACGTTCGAACACTAACCAGTAGAAGAAAGGCTCCGTACTCTCGCTGTGGAACCACACATCATAGTAGAGATGCAAATTGTGGCCATAACGATGCCGTGGGTCAATCTGTTCAAGCAGGAGACTATCATCAGTATTCTTTATTTTTAGATCTCCTCTTCTTAGAAAGAAAAATGACCCTGCTGTTGCATGTCTCAGGAGTTTATGGGACTTACAGCTTCAAGCCAGTGCTGTAATGCTAGCAATTGAGCCTTCTCGTCTTTTGACAAACCTTTTCCTACCTGAAAGATAACTTATCAGTGTCCTAATGATATTGTTAATTGTCACGTAAGTTGAAAGCAGGAAAACAAAACGGGCTCTTTCAAAAGATTGTCTTTTATGTACCTTGGCGACTCTAGTTCTTGCCCTCGCCCACCGAGAACCAACAGTTTCAGGCTTATCATCCTTGTAGAATGATACGGAACTATGCTTCAGGGCTGCAAAGTCTATCGCCTTCCACCTGAAACATTTGCAGTTTTGCACCAATTAGCCATTTAATAAAAGGGCACATTAGAAACAACTCGATCAATTCAAATTAATTTAAGAAAGACCCACCAGAGCTGCTCAACAACGACGGCGCAATCTGCCAAGTTTCTTCTTGTTCTGTAACTCTTGTACACTTTCTGCACCTTAACTGCCGCGGCATCGAGCTCGCATTTGGGTCTCGGCGAGAAAAATATCACAGGTTTAGGAAGGGACAATCCTCTGGCCGGTTTAGATGTCGGACCATCTTTGACTGTTAAGTTAGCCGAAGCCCGGTTGGCTTCTTTACCATGTAAGAAATTCTCAAAGGAGAGCGTTCGTTCGAGCACCACGTTTTCGGGCTTGCAGTTTTTGAGTTTAATGGAATTCTTAGAATTGGTCTTGTCCGAGGCAACTGAATTGGTCATGATTCGTAAATTAGTTCTCTTCAAGCTACCTCTCCTCAAGGCAGTCGCTTCTGGTTCCTTGGGAGATGAACTGATGTTGTGGGCCAATTTGACACACCAATGAGCAACGATTTCGTGCCAAGCAGATATGAGCAAGGAAAGTGACAAACCCATACAAATTTCAGCACTGACCTGCTCGAACACAATAGAACCCAAATAATCAGGTGACAAAATTCCCAAAATGAAAGAGGAAGGGCAGAGAAAGCAAAATCCATTCATTCGACTGCCATGAAACTCCATAAAACGCAACCAAAGTCCAAGTCCTGATACGTTATCCCCCCCAAGAAAAGGGTAAAACAAGATTATCGGAGACAAAAAAAGAGCAAGAACAAGTTTTTCTGCACAATCCTACCCAGCTCCGACATGAAAAAAATCTCGAATGCCCTGCTTTTAGCTGAAGAAACAAATTCGAACGATAAAAGGCCGGAACTTTATCATTACCTGTCAGTCCACAATCGAGAACTGAGCCCAGAAATTCTCTCCTCTTATATTTCCTTTTCCCTCGCCAACAAGTTGTTCTTCTGAGAGCTGAAAGACGATTTTTCACAAGATATGCCTGAGACAGACCCCAACTCCCCCTTTATATACGGGAGCCCCAAAGGGTCGAAGAGGAGGGAGGGTCTACGCGACCTTCAAATACGCACCGTGATAGCGAACTTTGAACGGGGGGGTTCCGAGTTGATTTCAACCGGGGGGACTTTGAACAGCACGAGCCGTTTGAGGAATTCAAAGCAAGACTTTTTGGAGGAATATAAACAACAACCCCTTCGCAGACGCAAGGAAAACCAAGAATTAGGTGGGTGGGTTGTTGTTCTTTGCTGGAGAACGAGATTATGCAAGAAGAGAGAGGTTCAAGAATGATTTAAATGGAAAATGGGATATGGAGAGAGAAGGGCAGTCAAAGAAAGTAAGCCAACCCGTGAGCTCTCACAGAGAGAGAGAGAGTCTGCGGGAGAGGTTTCCATGAAATGACATGGTTGATTTGCTGCTGGGACTGTGAATCCCAGCGCTGGGAATTCCCCTCACGTCTTTTTCCAAGTTTTAATGGTCAAATTGGCATTGCCCTTAAACGACGACAATAAAATAAAGTCAAAATAGGGAGTTAGATAGTCACATGCGTCGTGCAGCAGCGGTGAAGGTGCTGCCGCTGCGAAGAGTCCTGACCCTCTAGGAGGTATTTTAGTAATCGCTCCCCACGCTTATGTATGTACGCTATAATCCCAACATCCCGAGTCGCATTCTAACCGGTTCCGAGATAGAACTAGGAACCAAAAAAACGGGTCGATGGAGATTCCAAAATATGTAAGATAGGTTTCTGATTTTGAAAATTAGGGAAATCATTTCAATGGGAATGTTTCAGATTCTAGGTATGTGAAATATAGAATTTGGAGCTTGAAATAAATTTTTGTATTTTTTTGTATTTATGTTTTCGATAGCACCGCTAGTTTCAGTTTCCATTTTATGACCGAAATTTTATTTTGTTAATATTTCATATTCTCTGTGTATTTAAATATAAATTGTGATTAATAAATTATAACAGTAAGTTGTGGTCATTAAAAATAATGATTTATTATAATCGTTCAATTAATAATATGAGTAGAACCTACAAATTGACCTCAGAACTTGTGATAGGATAGGTTCTAGATTCTAGAATATGTATGATAGGTTCTAAGTTTCCAAAAAGAAGGAAATCTGGAACTCAGTAGGTGGGTTTTAAGTTTTTAGTAGAGCCTATATAGAATTTAAAACTGCTTATTTCCTAGTTCTAATTTTGTTTATTCGATTCAGATGAATGTTTAGCCAGATTCTCGCGCGTAAATTGATTTTTCCTGTGGATCTTGCACAGTGTACGTCCAAATGGTTCTATTCTTGATTCTGCAACTATTTGCCACCAAAAGAATAGTTAGTGAGATGACATTGTAACGGCCCGGCCGGTCGGCGCTCAGTGTTTATTGCATCTAGTGCGTTCATTTCCCCATCACTTTTATGATCTTTAGGTCGTCATCTTTCTTCTTTTCTCATGGAAAAAGTTGGGAGGGCGCAAGGTGCAGTCTCCCATGCACGATTCCGTCCACCTCCGCGTCGAGTGGGCGTGGAGCACGATGGGGTAGGGCCCCAACTATGGTCTGTGCTTCACAACAGAAGTGCCCATCGAACGAGGTCGGATCGGACTGGAAAATCGAATTTAGTACGTCGCCTAAATTGCCCATGACGCAAAGTTTATATAGGAAATTTTGGACGGTCCAAGCTTTCTTGTATAATATGTCTCGTCCAAACTCGCCCATTTGCCTTTCAGGCCTACATTGGCCGAGTGAGTCGCCCACATGTTGATCACCTCTATGTATTCATGTTGACATATCGCTAAGCATGGCAACTCATTGGTAAAGAGGATGTGTTATTTTCTCTATGATTCCGAGTTCAAAATGACATTGTCCCTTTAGCATTTTCTACTGCATGTTTATAGACCTCCTATCTTTCAGCCCCACGATTGGGTTGCTGTTATGGGCCCATCAACTTCTTCACCCTTAGAAGTATGAGTTTCAAGTAAATGAAGCAATTACGACTCAAATCACATATTTCATAACATATTGCGAGACTCTCGTACTAACGTTCAAAGGGGATTGACAAGATGGTCACCTTTCCACTCTTTTTCAATTTGTTTAAATGACTCTTATAATCTGTCACATCATTTTATAAACTAATTTTGAAAAATTTTCAAATAAAAGTTTGAAGTGTCTCAAATAAGAATTTGAAGTGGATATCATGTCAAATAATGGCCTAAAGTGGTCATGGAAGTTTCAAATAAAGGCTTGACCTCGTTAATTGTCAGCTTGCTAAATATTCCAGCCTGTTAATAGTATTTTTGTCAAAATGTAATTTTAATTTAAAATTTTTCTTTTCTTTTTCTCGTTTCTAGTGAGTGCCAATGAAGGCCCATCGACCTCTCCGAGGCGAGGCAACCCTCACCCAAACCTAGCGAGGATGGCCTTCGCCTATGGCTTTCAAGGGCAGCCTCACCTATGGCTGATGAGCCTGTTCCTTGCCCAACCCTCTTTGGGTATCGTTGGTGGCTGCTGGCCACCAGTGAAGAAGAAAGAAAAAACCCAAAAAAGGGAAAAAGAAGAAAGAAGAAAGCAAAAATAGGAAAAAAAAAAAGAGAAATTGAAAAAAAAAAAGACAAATGACGAAAATGTCCTTGACCAACAACAAAGTCAAACTCCTTTTTTGAAACTAACATAGTCATTTCAAATCCATATTTGAGAAAATGATGGCATTTCAAGCCGTTATTTAGAACAACATCCACTTAACGCCTTTATTAAAAAAAAAAAAAAGCACTTTAACCTACAAAAGCTCGTCCTACACAAATGAACAAAGAAGTCTTAAAATTCTGCCAAACAGAAATATGAGATTTGTTGAACGAAAAACTTATATGTAAATCCACATTTCATTATAATAGTTTCATGCATCTTGGACTAAAAAGTATTTGAAGCGCGTGAGTTGCAATATTTTGATTAAGTAAAAAATAAAAAGTGAGGACTTACTTGTTTGTGTTTTAGCAAAAAACATTTTGATTTTCCGCGAAACTTTAAAGTATTATATAAAATTTTAAAATTATGAAAAAAGTATATGTAAATTTTCGCATCAAATTGTAATTTTATAAAAATTTATACTTTTTAGACTTGTAAAAAGCTCAAGATTTAATAGCCACAGATTATGAGCGTGAACAAATGAAACACAAAGAGTAAAAGTCAGTTTGGGCAAAACAATCAGCATGTGTCTCGTTTCACGAGGTATGTATATAATGTAATTTGGCAAAAGGATCTTATTAACAAGTATTCCGGCGCACGAGTTAAAATAACTAAAAGTGGAAATGACACTTCCGAAGACACTTTTGAAAATGGTTGAGTATTTATACATTATGTTAAAGTCTCTTGCTTCAAATAACAAATATCAAATCTTTAAGGCACATTTAAGGGAAAATTCCAAATAAGGACCCAAAGTTGACCAAATTTCTCAAATAAAGACCTGAAATGAACTTTGTGTCAGATAAAGACCTAAAGTGGATTCATTGTCTCAAATAAGGACCCGGAGTGATTGAACCAATTCCAAATAAAAACCTAAGCTTGCTGGTTAGCCAAATATTCGCTGACTATCAAGCATGTGACATTTCCAACGATCGGAGTTTGGGCAATTTTGTCCAAAAAAAATATAGGGAAAATTAACAAATCCTAAAACAGAATAAAAAAAAACCCTAGGTTTTCTACAATCTCCTTGTTCCTTGTACCCATCCTCTACAAAGTCAAAGACTGAAGTTCTCCCATTCCTTATACCCATCCTTTGCAAAGTCGAAGACCCAAATTCTCTATTGGTTGAGACACGAATTCAAAAACGAGAAGAAAACCATATGCTTTCTTTGTTTGTGGAGACCAAATTCTCCACGGTCGAGCAAGGTGAGGAGCGATGAGAATCGAGTCGCGATGATGACCGAACATTGATTTGGTTGAGGAGCAACGAGGGAGAAGAAAGAAGAAAACGTAAACATCTAAATGAATAACCTAAACTTAATTAATTTAGAATTTTCTTTTTTTTTTTTTCCAATCACAAATTTCGACAAAATTGCCCTTATTTTAATCGCCGAAAAATGTTTGCTGGCGAACTAAGATCCTCAATAGAGATTAACTTGATCACTTCGGGTCCTTATATGACACAAAATTTACTTCAAGTCCTTATTTGAAACAATGGATCAACTTCAGGTCCTTATATGACACAAAGTTCACATTGGGTCCTTATTTGAGAAAATAGATTCACTTCGGGTCCTTATTTAGAATTTTCCCCACATTTAATGAGCAAATTATCAAGACGATGTTCTTTGGCCATTTTCTCGCCAAAAACAAAGATTGAGAGGAAAGTAGAAAGATCAGCATCACATTGAAATCGATGCATCTACCTCTCCAAGTTGAGAATAAATGCTTTTGCTACGGGCACTGGGCAGTGGGGACTAGGTGTTTTTTTTTTTTTTTGTCGATCCTACTCTACGCCTATTCTAACGCTCACACTCAGACTTTTGTCATGTCTTCTTGCAGGGCGTGGGAGTTGAAATTCACTCCTGAAATTAATTCGTCCCCACTCCAACCCCATGAGAAAGTGGAGATTCAAACCCTCCACCCTCCCTTCCATGTTGAAAGGGTGGTTACTAGAGTAAACCCCAGTGGTTGGGGACTAGGTATTGAGGCACCTTCAAATAGATATATTCCAGTGCATCATGGGTAATTTACTTGCTTGATGTCGCATATATAAAAGTAGATTATTCAAATACAAACCTCGGATTTTAGTGATTATAAAAGGGTGGCTTGTTTCATGGAGAATAAATTATTTAGAAAACATTTTTTTAAGAACAGCTACTTCAATATAAAATTGATAAATGCTTTCATTACCGATAACAATTTATACTTAACTATTTTCACGGATGATGAAAATACTTTTCGTTTGTTTATTTTTTGTGATAAATCATTTCTTAGTAAAATATTTTACAAATTATTCATTTTTCGCGAAATAGTTTTTTATTACAATTTTATCGTGCCAAGCTTGGTCGATCACATTCACGAGGTCGGGGGAAGTGGGTCTGCATGGCTTGGTCCACATGGCCGTGATATAGATAAAAAATATCCATTCGGACGTGTCCCTCTAGGCCCCGTTGGTTTAATCATTATTGTGCTAATATAACCAATATAATCGAACTTGGTAGGTAGTCCGATTCAATACACAGAACCATTAGCACTTCGATACCGCTGGACAAGCAAACGTGTTCAAAAATGCAATTTAACCAATATAATCAAACTTGGTAGGTAGTCCGATTCAATACACAGAACCATTCGCACTTTGATACTGCTGGACAAGCGGACATGTTCAAAAATATGATTTATGTGTAAGCAGGATTTTTTTGTTGTTGTAATTCTGATGGCTAAAACTAGGAGTGAAAACTAAACGTAAGCTTGATTAGACCATAAATGGGGAAATAGAAAGAGTGTCTTCTTTACGATTATTTTAACTTTGGTTATGTTTTTATATACATGATACACATGGTGCAGAACAAAAATTATACGATGGAGTCAACCGCTTGAAGTGGTAATAAAGTTTTCTAATGAAGTGGATACTGAACAAGTCAAGTTCCCTTTATAATTCTGTACTTTTCACATTGCGAGTACCAACAGTATAATTTCAAATTTAAAACACGGGTGACCTTATTGAGATCGTAATTTTCAAAAGAACCACGCGTTGAACCCAAAAAGAAAAATAATATTACTTGGGTGATATTGCGTATGCATTTCTCGAGAATGACATCTTATCCCGCGAGGCTCGGACCGAAAAGGGAGGGCGGGCAAACCCGTTTTGCATGTGAACAAGAAAAAGACGTGTGATCGATTGGGAAAAGTGCTTTTCACTTGCATGGGTTTTCCTCTTTTATATAAACAATGCATGGGACTCGTACCTTATATTATTAGTTAAGCTCGGGATTAGCTGTACGGATTTGCCGAATGGACAAGCGATTACCGGCGACTCTCATACGTTGTCAAAGTCGACGGCGTGCCAACCGGTTGCCGCGAGTTCGCACACTGTAGGCGGCTCGGAGCCGGCGCATGATTTGCTATCCCCTACTATGCGTCCGCTCACGGTCTTCAAATTAAGATCACGACACGTGTTTACTTAATTCTAATTCTCTTTACACTCAACTCCAAATCCTACGAAACCTTGATCATTGCCTAATTTTTTTTTTATTCCCTATCTACTTCTCTATGTACCGCCACCTCTGAGCCCGACTTTCCTACTTGCTACTATTCTCCCCGACGGCAGATTGCCGTGACGCTGCTTGCCATCATTTATTTGAACACGATATGCAAGGACACATTTGAGACCTTGGACTTTGCATCTATGGGATTTGACATAATGTATAAATATTTCATATTTTTTTTATAAAAAATGAATGATTTGAAAAATATCTTTTTAAAATGATTATTCATTTTGCTTATAAAAATGAATAAATTAAAAAATATTTTTATTATTTATAAAAAATTGAACATAAATTATCTTAATATAAAAAAATTGAACATAAATTATCTTTAATAATAAATATATCTTTTATTATACTCCATATGTCATGGAACAAACCCGAATCAATTCAATAAATTTTGGTCAACGCACGCTCAAGCGACACGAGATGCGTCTCGTACCGTGGGCCCCGCGGCCTGTATTTAGGATATGCAGCATGGGCCACCTGGCAAGGCGCTGGGGGCACTGACTTTTCCACGTGACTCACGCACGCGCAACTCGGGGAGACCGCGCGGCGAATGGGGCCACGCGCGGGTTTTGGTCTCGCGCTGTCTGTGGTACGATCCCCCACGGCGGGTCAAACCCGCAGCGGGGGAGCGGTTTCCTTACCCGGTCAAGGGTCGGGACCATTTTCCGTGTTCCCCAAGATCGCGTTGACCTTTCAATTTCGCCATTTTCGTGTACGTACGAACATATTATCCCGGACGAACCGGTCTAATCCTTAACTCCTCCTAAACTCCTCTCACCCCGTTTATAAATTTTTGTAAAGTCTCGCATCATTTTGAAGGCATGGCATGTGTAAACCATTGCGTAAAACCGACCTTAATCTAGAAATGGTTAAACATTACATTAAGTGTTGGGAAAATACTGTTTCGAATAGGGTAAAATAATGAAAACGGATCTTTAGAGTACTCGAATCAAACTTTGAGGCGTGATATCACTTTCTTTTAAGGATTTATTTGTTCCATAAAGTTACTAATGGTCACCGGCAAATATCCTCTAGGATACAACAAAGTCTCAAAATGAGAATATTAAATAGCAATTTTAATATTTCTCTAGGATCTCTCTAAGAAACAATTTGAAAGAATGGCTGTAGTTTTCAGAAATAAGACTCGAAAAAATGAAAAATGATCACTCATATTCTTCCTCAATCTGACAAGTATATATAAAACAATCTTAAAAAGGTAGACAACTCTTTGTGAAAAGTTGCGAAAATGAACAAATACATTATTTCGAAAATTGCTCAAATGAACAAAGGCGTCCATTTTCGTAAGAAGTTAAAAACCGAACAAATGCAACCTTTCGGGAAATGTTGCAGACTAAACGAGTATCTTATTCAAAGGTTACCTTGAAAAGACACAAACAAAAATTCGGAATAAAAATAATAATTATTATTTAATAAATAAAATTTCGAAATTATTATTTATTAATTAATTAATTTCCGAAAATTCCCAATAAACAAAACAACATTTGAATTGATTAAAATTAATAAGATAACCATTTGAAATAAAAATACAAGTAAAATAACAAAGGGATTAGTGCTAAAACAAGATAACCGTACGCAATTATTTGCGCACCCGCATGTGAGTATGGTGAGGTCTAGCTCACACCCAATATTCCTTTTGATACATGAAGGAAACCCCACACTTATAAATTAGCACATTTCTTCCCATTTTTCCTATGTGGTATAAAGAGAAATGCACCTAGTTTGTTTTACAAACTTCCAACATTAAGTACCATGCAAAACCTTAAATTATTATAGACCCATCAAAATAATGGATCGGGCCGAAAATGATTTGGTCCAAATTAGTCAATTTAACCCGTTTTGACCCATATTCGTGTAATACAATCTAGTGACCTATGATCGGCACGGCATATATTGCTAAAACACTCCTATATTTAATTAAATCTTCTTCTTTTTTTAAAGTCATGCACAAACCGAAGTAAGAGTAAGGAGCGAGCGAGCGCGAGATTAAGTAAGTGCAAGATAAAGTTAAGAAAGAGACATAAAGATGAACTGAATTCAAATAAGTTGCAAATTCATTTAACTTTCATATTATTTTAGGTTTTATCATACTAAATCTATAGTGAATATAACCGGTTCATATAATAACTCGACCCATTCTATCTAAGTAAGGCGGTGGAATTTCGTGGAAAAGAAGAAGAGAACTACAAGTCTTTCGATCAAACGTTGGACTACCCTCCTTGGCGTGGCGACTATTCATAAATAATCGAATCAGTCGTACACGTTTTTAAGGAGCCTCGTTTTGTTTTTGCCCATGACCGAAACCGTTGACCGACCTTTCGCTTGCATGTAAAAACGCATCACGTTGCTGGAAAAAAACATCACAAATTTTTTTAATGAAATTCCACGTGCTTTCTGCTTGTAGAAAGCTCTTTTCCGTCTATTTGAAGAAAGACGACGGAAGAAACAAAGTCGCGGCCTCTCCTTCGTGGAAAGTAGGGTTTCGTAGACTTTCCAGGTGAGCGAGAAAAACGACCGAGGCTAATTAATTATTTATTAAGTAAATAATTAAAAGTCTATGACTTTTTTTTTGGTTAAGCTAAAAAATAAGAAATGATATAATAATTTTGTAGCCTGCGATCATTTATTATTATTATTATTATTTCCCACAGCTGTCATGGTAGTTGACTAGGGCCAGTGCTGACACGTTCAATCTTATCTAGTGGGATTTTTCTGTACTGTCGGCATTTTTTTGTTTTTGAGCAAAGCTGTATTGTCGGCATTGAAGAGCTGCAGAAAACGCCCTAATCAATACGCCTCGTTCGATCCATGCCGTGCATTGGTAGTTGAGCTTTCGTGATTTTCACATGGATTCAAACAATCCCAAACAGTTCTTGTTTTGATCTCAACGTAAAATGATTTCCTTTATTTTTTTAATGATTCTGATAATCGATGATAAAAATGTTATTTACCTTGATGATCGTACAGAGGTATCTCGTGCACACATTCACCTCGATTTCTTTCGAAAAATGAGTTTCCGACATCTTCATTGTTGTGTTTACTACGTCAAATTAAAAGTTAAAACTCTCTTGTGATATTTGCTCCGATTAGCTTTCTCCGCTTGCAACAAGCTATTTAAAGTCAACAAGCAGAAAACATTGCTTGAACTAGATGTCATATGAACTACTTGTGAATTCAACAGTGATGTCAAAATGGGTTAAGAACCCATTTATATATGATGAGTTGGATTATAAATGGGTTAGCTAAATTATGCTAAATGCGTTGATATGGGTTCGAATAATAAAATCCAATAAAATGTGAGTTTTTAATGGGTCTAAAGCCTAACCCACCTGTAGTTTGGCTTCACTTGTCATCAAGTTTAGGTTGGAGGTTATTGAGTGGGGCAACTTATTTTATAGTTTTATCTTCTACTTATGATCTTTATTTAAAAAAAAAAAATTGAGAAATAGTAAAAAAATTTATGATCTTTCATGCTTTAAAAAAAATCTTATAAATTAATTTATGATTTTACATATCAATATTTATTGACTTATTGAAATTAAGATGTGTTGGATGCTCCATTGTAAAACTTGAAAAATTTGCAATAAAGAAAAAGTAGCAAACTCATTTGAAACCTTGTAAAATTAATATAATTTTTTTTATCTTTTACACACTAAATGCATAGCATAAAAGTTCTCGTTTTTAAAGGGAGAACTATCAAAAAAGTCATAAACCTATTACAATTGTGCTAATTCAGTCATAATTTTTTTTTTTGGCTAATTTAGTCCAAAACTTTTTACAATTGTGCCAATTCAGTCAATCTGGCCGATGTTGACATGGACACCGAGCAGAGACAGCTGGTCGGCGAATGCTGATGTGAAAATTTCTTCTTATTTTCGAATTTTTGAATTTTTTTTTCCCTAGCTTTTCCTTCCTCTAGCTAGATAGCAAGGTTAGCCTCGCCGACCACTGGTGAGGCTCGCCCCTGCCGGCCACTAGCGAAGGTGAGCCTCGCCCGGCAATGGCGAGGCTCCTTGCTCAAGGATCAAGGACTGCTAGGCTGCCCAGAGACGGCAAGGCCGAAACTCGCTAGATTTGGAGACGGCGGCCTCGCCATCGTTGGGCGAGGCTCGACCTTGTTGTTGTTGGGCGAGGCTCGACCTCACCGTCGTTGGGCAAGGCTCGCCTTCACTAGTGGCCCCGGCAAGGCTGACCTCGTCGGCCCTCGCCTCTGGTCGGCGCTGGCCAGCCAGAGGAAGGAGAAGCTAAGAAAAAAAAAATTCAAAAATTCAAAAAAATAATTAAAAATTCAAAAAAAAAAATTTGCTACATCGCATTTGCCGCCCAGCTATCCCTGGCCGACATCCATGTCAATGCTGATCGGCCAATTTTAGCCGAATAGACTTAATTAGCACAATTGTAAAAGGTTTAGGATTAAATTGGCCAAAAAAAAAAAATTATGACTAAATTAGCACAATTGCAATAGGTTTAGGATTTTTTTTGTAATTCTCCCTATTTTTAAATATGTATGTGTTTTAGTAATGTGAGTTAGGTCAAACATGAGTCATTGAATTTGTATTGTATATGTTAAATACATTAATTTAGGTCGGGCCATTTTTGACTTGGCCCACCCATTTGACAACCCTAGTATTTAGGGACAATATCATCATTGGGATGGAGATATATGTCTCATATTCTTGATCCGCCAAACATTTTGCTAAAGGAGAGACACTATGTTTCCTAAATTGGCTTACAAATTTCGCGTGCTATATGATGTGGCCGACCGTTTTGGCCATTATCATTATTGGGATGGAAAAATATGTCTCGTATTCCTGATCCACGTAAAAGTTTTGCTAAGAGAGAGACTCTATGTTTTCTAAACTAGTTTACAAATTTCGGACGCTAAATGACGTGGCCGACAGTTTTGGCCGTTAAATATGATTCACTTTCCTTTCAGTCTCCCACATCATTTAATTTATTGCTCTTGACAGAAAGAATAACCAGGTCTAGCTATCTTCTTATCATTTAAGAAGGTGAACAAACTGTGTACCTTCAATATATGTAAATAATTAGGCTCTCGGGAGGTGAACATTATCTATGAAAGCCTCTAAAGTGAGATTCCATAGTCTTGCATTTAGTATTTCTCTAACATCCCCTAACATAATGATAGTAAATTTAGTACTCTGCTTAGGCCATAAAAAAAAAAAAAAAATTGTCCAAATTAGATCATTTGATGGCAGAAGACCGTGATAAAGATGGTCGGAAAAGTGGCTTGGAGTAAGATGTCGGTCGGTCCTTGTCTTTGAATGCTTCATCACACGTACTAAAAGGAGGCTTTCAAGTCTTCTCTCCAACTTGCAGCACCGGGAATGGTCAAGACAGATTAGGCCACTCAATACGAAACCCAGGTCACTTTTTTAGCAAAATCGAAATAAAATATTCAGGAACTACAAGAAGAAAAAGGGCCTATTTTCCTTAAAAAGCATCAATTAAATCTGAATTGGGCAAAAACTTTTTGATTTCATAGATGAACACCAACTTTCTTTTGGGTCTCGGTCCGACCAAAACATTTTTTATCTTATAAAAAATTGACTGTCGTTTGAATGTCGATTCTGGCCCGCTCTTGCACCAATGGAAAAAAAATGAAAGTAAGTTCCTCGAAGCCACGCGTGGAAGAAAAAGAAACTAGTTGAAGTTGTGGAACCCAAAATGGGTTTCTCCTTTTGCTCATTCCCAGAAACCTCCATTTGCATCCCTTTGACGCCTCAAAGGGTTGGAAGCTTTTCACTTGTTCTATGGTCGCCGACCAATGGGTCATACGTTTGACTTATCCAGCTAGTAAATTTAAGATTTTTTGGGCAAAAGGACTCCTTATAAAACTCTTTCATCACCCCCTCTTCGAGTTAGATTCGCCCTGTCATTAGGCTGGAAGGGAAATGGTTCATGACCAATTCTAAGCTGAAAGGAGCTGGACCACAATGTATTTCGCATTACCAGTGATTCGTCATCGATTTTGTCTTAACGAAGGAGTGATTCAACCTCTAATTCAAGGGGCTCGGTCGGGAAACCGCTCTTATAACTGTTCTTTTTATTTTAGTTGAATCTATTGAAAGAAACCATAGTCACATTCTAAATAACAAGACAATTTTTTCTTTCATGGGTCTAAGGTTGTCTGTTCATCTATCTTGAATCTAGTGAAACCCCACAATTTCCATGGAAAACTTATGGGATTTCATTTTCCATTGAAGGGTCTACATTTTTTTTTTTCCAGTCAAACTTGATAACGTAAGAGACGGTGAAATAGAAATTAGTCGGTCTGGTGATGCAGTGGGGAGGAAATCATGAGTCTTTTTGCTTTTGTCAACAATGGAAATTTTCTCTTTTGAATTAGTATTTTCCTCTTGCAATAGCTTCGAAAAAGAGGAAAAGGGAAAGGGAAACCCAAGAATACTTCAAAGTTGGGCCTTGACAATTTCAAACGGTGCTGCAAAAGATGAACACATTTGAAGAAAATAAGGTGTGTCAAGACCTTTTACATTGAATATACCGATACTTATGAAGTAAGGTGATTACATTTGCAGTGTTTAATACTAACTAATCCACGTCTAAACCAAGTTAACATTAGTCATTTACCCATTAAATCCTTTTAAGATCCTATTTTTCCTATACCTATATAATCGTTAAAAATGTAATGCTTTGTTTGTTTCCCAAAAAGTTTGATAACTCCAAAAAACATTTTCCAAGAAGTTATTTTTCAGAAAAATGATAACATTTTCTGGTGCTCGTTAGAAAAATGAAGATGAATTGGAAACTAATTTGGGTCATTTCAATAGGAAAACTTGTTTCTATTTTCTCAAAAGGACATGCACTATTCGCATTCTCACGCAAGCCATCTTGCAAAGGAAGTTTACATTCATTGATAGGATCAAAATAAATGCTAATAATCAAATTGCACTTTGGAGGAATAGAATTGAATGCATTCCCAATGCACCAAATAAAAATTCCAAAAAGATAGATAATTTGAAGTGTGTAAAGTATATGGTACTTCCAATCATGTAGTCCATCCGTTCTACCGTCACACCTATTGCATTCGATGCATACATGTAGCAAGATTTCGTCGTGTCGTAAGTCTCCAGGCGTGAATTTAGTAATGCGATAGAAAATACAAACCGTATCATTCTTTGTAATTTAGACTTTGAAGTGATTGGACATATTGCTATCAGTGTACGATTTGGAGGTCTTAGGCCCAGTTTCGAGTGGCCCAGTTTCGATGGCCCAAAGTTTCTTTACCTTCAGCTTATCCGGAGTGTGTTTCGATGGGATTTGATAAAAGATAATTTGCTAAGACATTCACTATAAGTCGATAAATGAAGTATAATTACAGGTCCGCGATACTCGATGCATCGACGATGCAGACCACTTCTGGGGCATTTTTTGAGATTTATATTTTTGCCTTCTTCAATATCCAATCGAACATCTAACATGGTCTTTTTGATTAAAAAGTCACTTTATACTCTTATTTAAAATAATGTCTACTTTAAATTATCTCGTGAGAAAACGAGGATTCTTCATTGGAATTTTTCCGAGGAATAACGTAGGCGGGCGATGTCATCACCGGTTGATGATCAACATGGCGCACAGCAAAAAGCGACGAATTCCACATGGCACAGAAACCGGAGTCTTCCTAAAGTCCGAGCCACTTTTTCCTTTTTAATAATTGAAGACCGAGAAATATTTCATCAAAACTACGTATTTTCACCCAATCCAGAAAAAAGAAAGATGTTGCCAGAAAAAAAAAAAAAAAAGTTAGAATAGACCCAGTCGTGCTGCTCACTGTCACGTCAAATTTTGATTTTTCTCGATAATTTTCTGCCGTGTTCAAGTTCATATTTTGGCGTCGGAAGAGTGGAACGGCGGTAAGGATGCTCACTCCAGCATATTTTTTTTTTTTTTTTGGAACTCTCTAATGAGAAAGATTAGAAAGGCTTTTATTCTACTGAAAAAATCAGAGCTATCAGGGCAAAAGCGGCGATCTTTTGGTCATGCAAACAAGCCCAGCAAAATGCGAAGCAGCATACGTGCAAATCGAGGAATGTGATATTTAAACTTTAGCCTAATATGTAATATAATCCCTGAATTTTAATTTGTTCAATGCAATCTCTAAACTATATGAAATATTCATTATTATCCCTGATTTAGTTCAATGTGAGGAATGTGATCTTTGAACTTTAGCCTAATATGTAATATAATCCATGAATTTCTAATTTGTTCGATGCAATCCTTAAACTATATAAAATATTCATTGTTATCCCTAATCTAGTTTAATGTTGTCCTTCCATTAATTTTCAATGTAATCCTTAAACTATATAAAATATTCATTGTTATTCCCGATCTAGTTTAATGTTGTCCTTCCATTAATTTTAGATTAGAGACAACATTGAACAACTCCATATAATTTAATGACTAAATTAAATATGTATAAAAAATTCAGAGATTATATCAAACAAATTAAAAGTTCAGAGTTCATAACGCACGTTGGGTTAAAATTCAGGTGGAAAAACTCAAAAAATGTTTCTTTGGCTACAACGGTTGATTCGAAAGTGGGAATCATTAGGTGTTCAGATTCTCACGAGCCGAAAGTTCCAAGATCAAATACGAATTATGCATTTGTGTCTCAGTCAATGAACTTGCAAACAGATTTCAAGCTTCTCTATCAACTCAACTTTTGCAGCACCAATCATGAAAAGAAGAAAAGAAAGAGTGGCATCGATTTGGCACTTAAGCAGACCCCCTTATTCGGAAAAGAGAGCTACAAATGGGTAATAACAACAACTTGAATGAAAAAAATGGGGTTAGCCCCTGAACACTCTGCGTCTCACGGAGCCGATAAAGGGCCGGACCCTGTCGCCCACTTGCACGACAAGCGCCTGGTGAGGTTGAACGCCGGTGGCTCCGCCTTGGCGCAGGCACTCGTAACGTTTTCTTGCGGAAGTCCAGGTTCGACGGCGGGCTCCTCTGGCTCGGCAGCTGATGGGGTGGTTCCTGCGGGGCCCTCGCTTGTACTGTGTTTTGAGTCCTCGCTGGAGTTTATGTATGAAAGATTGTAATCATCCACAGCACACCTCTGAGAAAAAGAGTACGCATATCATGTCAGTGATCAGCTGTTATACAAAAGTTGGTCAATGAGAACGATTTTGCGGACGATCATTCGTTCATTTTTCAAGAATACGAAAACTTTCATACCCAATTATAAGAACAGCTAGGTGGTCATCTTCTCTACCTAATCGCAGCAACTTGCTCACTACAATACTTGTATTTACAAGTTTATACCTTGACATTGCTGAGGTCTAGATGATGCTCCTCCAAGAAGCTGATGAATTCCCTGAAGTTCTCTTCTGTTGGGTGGTAGCACCCGCTGGATGGCCAAAAAGCCTTAAAGACATGCACAATATACACATTACGCGAGAAAAGAAGCTGGCTGTCTACTAGAGAATGCCGATCGAGAGAAGACAAGACGCGGACGAATGATTCATTTTGAAGTGTAAGGAAATGTGTCGTACCTCTAGGATCCCATTATGGGCGACTAATCTTCCGGCTGCAGTGATGGCGCCACCGGCAAGAAAACTAGAGTGCTGAAACACGCCTTTCTCCTTTTTACCCACATACAAGGCCCTCGAAGTGCTAAGTACAAATATCCACTTTGAACCTTCCACGGTGTCCACAAGCTCGCTGCGTTGCTTATACATGAGTTTTCCATTTTCGATTATCACCTCGTAGGCTTCTCTTTCGTTCTGCAGAAGAAACAAAGAGGAGTTAATGACAGCTCGAAGCAGATGCTTATGAGAATCGAGACATTTGATTTTGCACTGCAAAATATAACAAGACACTTCCTCTCACATGTCTGCTGAACATTTCGCTACAATTAAGGATGTCCCAAAGTTTCTTTAACTTCAGTTTGTCTAAGTACGTTTGGATGGGATATTGACAAAAATAATCCGCCAAGGCATTCACTAAAAGTCGGACAAAGAATGAAACTTACGGGTCTGAGATACTTGATGCATTGCTTATGCAGAACATGTCTTGGGCACTTTTCGAGATTCACATCTTTACCACGTCCAATATCCAACCTGCATTTAACATGGTCCTCATTATTAAAAAGTCTTTTGACATTTGATGAACGTTTGCGAGCTCTACAATATTATGATAGGCTAGAACAGGACATAACAAACACAACCAAAGATTTCCACGTTCGAACACTAACCAGTAGAAGAAAGGCTCCGCACTCTCGCTTTGGAACCACGCGTCATAGTAGAGGTTCAAACTATGGCCATAACGATGCCGTGGGTCAATCTGTTCAAGCAGGAGACTATCAGCAGTATTCTTTATTTTTAGATCTCCTTTTCTTGGAAAGAAAAGTGACCCTGCTGTTGCATGTCTCAGGAGTTTAAGGGACTTACAGCTTCAAGCCAGTGCAGTAATGCTAGCTTTTGAGCCTTCTTGTCTTTTGACAAACCATTTCCTACCTGAAAGATAATTTATCAGCGTCCTAATGATATTGTTAATTGTCGCGTAAGTTGAAAGCAGGAAAACAAAACGGGCTCTTTCAAAAGATTGTCTTTTATGTACCTTGGCGACTCTAGTTCTTGCCCTCGCCCACCGAGAACCAACAGTTTCAGGCTTATCATCCTTGTAGAATGATACGGAACTATGCTTCAGGGCTGCAAAGTCTATCGCCTTCCACCTGAAACGTTCGCAGTTTTGCACCAATTAGCCATTTAATAAAAGGGCACATTAGAAACAAATCGATCAATTCAAATTAATTTAAGAAAGACCCACCAGAGCTGCTCAACAACGACGGCGCAATCTGCCAAGTTTCTTCTTGTTCTGTAACTCTTGTACACTTTCTGCACCTTAACTGCCGCGGCATCGAGCTCGCATTTGGGTCTCGGTGAGAAAAATATCACAGGTTGAGGAAGGGACAATCCTCTGGCCGGTTTAGATGCCGGACCATCTTTGACTGTTAAGTTACCCGAGGCCCGGTTGGCTTCTTTACCATGTAAGAAATTCTCAAAGGAGAGCGTTCGTTCGAGCACCGCGTGTTCGGGCTTGCAGTTTTTGAGTTTAATGGAATTCTTAGAATTGGTCTTGTCCGAGGCAACTGAATCGGTCATGACTCGTAAATTAGTTCTCTTCAAGCTACCTCTCCTCAAGGCAGTCGCTTCTGGTTCCTTGGGAGATGAACTGATGTTGTGGGCCAATTTGACACACCAATGAGCAACGATTTCGTGCCAAGCAGATATGAGCAAGGAAAGTGATAAACCCATACAAATTTCAGCACTCGAACGCAATAGAACCCAAATAATCAGGTGACAAAATTCCAAAATGAAAGTAGAACTCATTGAAGAAAATGAAAGAGGAAGGGCAGAGAAGGCAAAATCCATTCATTCGACTGCCATGAAACTCCATAAAACGCAACCAAAGTCCAAGTCTTGACACGTTATCACACCCCAAAAGAAAAGGGGAAAACAAGATTATCGGAGACAAAATAGAGCAAGAATAAGTTTTTCTGCACAGTCCTACCCAGCTCCGACATGAAAAAATCTCGAATGCCCTGCTTTTAGCTGAAGAAACAAATTCGAACAATAAAAGGCCGGAACTTTATCATTACCTGTCAGTCCACAATCAAGAACTGAGCCCAGAAATTCTCTCCTCTTATATTTCCTTTTCCCTCGCGAACAAGTTGTTCTTCTGAGAGCTCAAAGACGATTTTTCACAAGATACGCCTGAGGCAGACCCCAACTCCCCCTTTATATACGCCCGCCCCAAATACGCACCGTGATCGCGAACTTTGACGGGGGGGTTCCGAGTTGATTTCGAAGTGGGGGACTTTGAACAGCACGAGCCGTTTGAGGAATTCAAAGGTCGGAATGGAAACTCCGCAAGACTTTTTGGAGGAGTATATAAAACAACCCATTGGCAAATGGAAGGAAAAACAAGAATTTGGTGGGTCGGTTGTTGTTTGCTGGAGCACGAGATTATGCAAGAGGAGAGAGGTAAGCCAATCTAGCAAGTGGTTATCATTAAAAATGATGAATCGTCAATTAATAATATCGATAGAATTTATAACTGATATCGAAACTAATCATGGGATAGGTTCTAGATTTTAGGATATATATGGTAGGTTTTAGATTCCAAAAAAATAAGAAAACCGTTTCAGCAGGTAAATTTTAAGTTCTAAGTAGAGCCTGTTATAGAATTTAAAACTACTTATTTCCTAGTTCTAATTTCATCAAGTTTGTTCGATTTAGATGAATGCTTAGCTAGATTCTCACGTGTAAGTTGATTTTTCCTGTGAATCTTGCATAGTGTATGTCCAAATGGTTCTATCCTTGCAACCTTTTGCCACCAAAAGAATTGTTAGTGAGATGACACTGCAATGGCCCGGCCGGCTGGCGCTCTGTGTGTATTGCATCAAGTGCGTTCATTTCCCCATCACTTTTATGATCTTTAGGTCGTCATCTTTCTTCTTTTTCTCATGGAAAAAGTTGGGAGGGCCACAAGGCGCAGTCTCCCGTGCACGATTCCGTCCACCTCCGCGTCGAGTGGGCTTGGAGCACAATAGGGTAGGGCCCCGACCATGGTCTGTGCTTCATAATAGAGGTGCCAATCGAACGAGCTCGGATCGGACTCGAAAATCAAATTTAGTATGTCGTTTAAATCGCCCATGACATAAAGTTTATATAGGAATTTTGGGCGGTCCAAGCTTTCTTGTATGATACGTCTCATCAAAACTCGCCCATTTGCCTTTAAGGTCGGGATTGGCTTACTGAGTCACCCACATATTGATAACCTCTATGTATTCGTGTTGAGATATCACTGAGTGTGGCAACTCATTGGTAAAGAGGATGTGTTATTTTCTCTATGATTCCAAGTTCAAAATGATGTCGTGCCTTTAGCATTTTCTACTATATATTTATAGACCTCTTAGCTCTTAGCCCCATGATTGGGTTGCCATTACAACCCATCAGCTTCTTTGCCCTCAGAAGTATGAGTTTCAATTAAATGAAGTAATTATAGCTCAAATCACATATTTCGTAACGGATTGTGAGACTCATACTAACGTTCAAAGGGGATTGATGAGATGGTCACCTTTACACTCTTTTTCAACTTGTTTAAATGACTTACCATTTGCCACATCACTTTATAAACTAATTTTGGAAAATTTTCAAATAAAAGTTTGAAGTGTCTCAAATAAGGATTTGAAGTGGATATCGTATCAAATAATGACTTAAAGTGGTCATGGAAGTTTCAAATAAAAGTTTGACCTCATTGATTGCCGACCGACTAAATATTCTAGCTGGGTAATGGTATTTTCGTCAAAATACAATTTTAATTTTAATTTTTTCTTTCTTTTTTCTCATTTCTAGTGAGTGCCAGTGAAGGCCCATCGACCTCGCAAAGGCAAGGCGACCCTCACCCAAACCTAGTGAGGATGGTCCTCGCCTATGGCTTTCAAGGGTGGCCTCGCCTATGGCCGATGAGCCTGTCCCTCGCCCAGCCCTCTTTGGGTATCACCGGTGGCTGCTAGCCAACGGTGAAGAAGAAAGAAAAAATCAATAAAAAAAAGGAAGAAAAAGGAAAAAAAGAAAGAAGAAAGTAAAAATTGAAAAAAAGATAAATGATGAAAATGTCATTGACCAACTAGAAAGTTGAATCCTTTTTTGAAACTAACATAGTCACTTCAAATTTATATTTGAGAAAATGATGGCACTTCAGGTCGTTATTTAAAACAATATCTACTTAAACCAACTAGAAAGTTGAATCCTTTTTTGAAACTAACATAGTCACATCAAATTCATATTTGAGAAAATGATGGCACTTCAGGTCGTTATTTAAAACAATATCAACTCAACGCCTTTATTTTAAAAAAAAAAAAATGAGAGCACTTTAAACCTAAAAAATTCGTCCTACACAAATGAAAATTCTGCCAAACAGAAATACAAAAAATTGTTGAACAAAAAACTTATATGTAAATCCACATTTTCTTGTAATAGTTTCAAGCATCTTGGAGTAAAAAGAATTTAAAGCGCGTGAGTTGCAATATTTTGATTAAGTGAAAAATAAAAAGTGAGAGGACTTACTTGTTTGTGTTTTAGCAAAAAGCATTTTGTTTTTCCGCCAAACTTAAAGCCTTTTGACACTGATGAACCTTTGCTAGCTCTGTAATATTACGATAGGCTAAACCATGATTCCATGAATGTGACAAACGCAGCAAAAGATTTCCACGTACGAACTACTACTAAACAGTGGAAGAAATGCTGGGTGGTCTCGCTTTCGAACCACAGTCATGGTCGAGATACAAATTGTGGCCGTAACGATGCCGCGGGTCAATCTGTTCAAACAAGATACCATCAGCAGTACTCTAACATACTTAAAAATCCTTTTCTTGGAAAGAAAAGTGATCGTGCTATTGCATGCCTCAGGAGGATGTTGGACTTACAGCTTCAAGCCAGTGCGGTAATGCTAGCTTTTGAGACTTCTCATCTTTTGACAAAGAGTTTACTACCTGAAAGATGATCATCAGCGTCCTAATGATATTGTTAATCGTCAAGTAAGTTGAAAGCTGGAAAACAAATCGGGCTCTATCTAACAATTGTCTTTCATGTGCCTTGGCAACTCAAGTTCTTACCCTCGCCCACTGAGAACCAGCAGTTTCAGGCTTATCATTCTCGTAGAATGATACGCGGAACTATGCTTCAGGGCTGCGAAGTCTATCGCCTTCTACCTGAAACATTAGCAGTTCACCGCCGATTAGCCATATTAATAAAAGGGCACATCAGAAACAACTAGATCGATTCAATTTAATTCAAGGAAGGCTCACCAGAGCTCCTCAACCATGATGGCGCAATCTGCCAAGTTTCTTCTTGTTCTGTAACTCTTGTACACTTATCTGCAACTTAACGGAGGCGGCATCGAGCCTGCTTTTGGGTCTCGACGAGAAAAATATCTCAGGTTGAGGGAGGGGCAACCCTCTGGCCGGTTTATAGGTTGGACCATCTTCGACTCTTAGGGCATGTTTGTTCGTGTTCTTTTTTTGTTCCTCGGAACACAATTTCTGTTCTTTTGTTTTAGGGAACAAAAAAAGAATATAAACGCATTTATTTATACTTTTGTTCCCGAAAAAAAATTTGAAATAAAAACAAGAAATAAAAAAAAAAAAAAATTGTTTCTTGTTCTTAGGAACACTTCGAGAAACAATTTTTCTCTTTCCTATTTTTTCCTTTTCTTTCTTTTCTTCTTCCTTTTCTTTGGTCGGTCGTCGGCCTCGGCCATGGTCGGCGATCGGCTGTCGAGGGCCAGCATCCTTGCTGGCCCCCGGCGAGGCTCGGCCTCGCCGGGCCATCACTAGGTCGGCATCGCCCGGCGGTGGCCTAGTGAGGCGAGCCTCGCTAGTGGCCGGGCGAGCTCGGCCTCGTTGTGATTGGGCGAGGCCGCCGATCCTCATCGGCCGCCACGCCATGGCCGAGGTCGGCGACTAGTCAAAAGGAAGAAAAAAGAAAAAAGGAAAAATAAAATAAAAATATTAAAAAATTAAAAGAAACAAAAAAATTATATAAGTTTATCAAACATATTTCTATTCTTTTCTATTTCGGAACATAAATTTGTGTAGTTACCAAATGCGTTCTTCTATTAAAAAATTGTTCTCCTGAATAAAATAGTTTTTCTATTTCTATTTCCCAGAACAATTTTTTAACAGAAACGTTACTAATCGTACCCTTAGGTTATCCAAAGCCCGGTTGGCTTCTAGCTTCTTTACTAGGTAAGAAATTCTCGAAGGAGAGGGTTCGTTCGAGAACCACGTTATTGGGCTCGCAGTTTTCGAGTTCCATGAAATTCTTAGGATCGGTCTTGCCAGAGGCAACTTAAATCGGCCATGACTTGTGTTTTTACCTCCTCGAGACACAAAAAAAATGAAAAATTTCGTAGGGTGTTGTTGCTCTAGCCGTAATTCGAGACCGTGCGAAAACAGAGTTTCAAGAATGTTTACATGGAAAACTGGAATTCAAAACTGGCGAACAGGTAAAGTCTTTCGATCAAACATTGGAGAAAATATGAATGAAGCAGCCATGCACAGTTTCAGAGAGTGTAAACGCGCATCAAGCTGCTGGGAATTCTCTTGTTTTAATATAATCTTATGCGCTCACGGTGACTTGGAACATGTTCTTATTTTTTGGTCTCTTTGAAGAAAACGAGAGAAGAGCAAGTCACGATCCATGTTATTATTATAATTATTATTTTTTGTCTGCGTTCAATTATAATTTTTTTATTTTCCCGTCTCCTTTCTCCACATCAGTCATGGTGGTTGAAAACAAAAATAAATCGAAAGGCCCACTTTTGCACCTAATTTTCTATCCATTTGGCTGGAAAATACAATCGAAAGCGAGTTCCAGGAAGCCTCGTATGATAATATAATAAGGAAAAGAATTCATGAAGTTGTGGAATCGAAAATGGGTTTCTCTTTTGCTCGTTCCTAGAAACCTCCATTCGCATTCTTTTGATCCTCAAAGGATTAATCATCTAAAGTCTGCATGTTTGTTTTCTTGCCCTTCTCTGTCGCCTATCGGTTATTATACTTCTTACAAAGAATATCACCGAGCAATTCTAAATCGAGAAGGACTTAGAGAGTTCCATGCATTTTACCGCATCGCTGATTACCATTTCTTTCGCTTGATGCCAGAAGTAATCAGGATTGATGAGAATTCCTCGATCTGGAATATGCTCTCGAAACTAAGATTTTTTTTTTTTCCTTTTTCTTTCTTGTTATATATGTTAATGTGGAGAACCATATCCACGTTATAAACAGCAAAGACAATTTTGCTGATGTGAGTCCGAGGCGGTCGGCGGTCTAGTAGGAAACCCCGCGACCGCCGTGGAAAAACTATGGCGTTTCTCTTTCACGTCGAACTTCAAAGTCGGGCCTCGACGTGCCCAGATGTTGAGGATCCAAGTCTCTGCAAGTGGGCCCATCTGTTCCTCTCTCGAAGCTGAGTAATGGGCCTTACTGTTGGGTCTCCAACTTCCTTAGGGCCATGGGCTTTAACTTGACTTGTGCTAATAGACCCATCAAAATGGATTACAAACCTATTTCTTAACCCGTATATGATGGGCTAAATTATTATATGTATAAGTTATATTTAATAAATGGATCATAAATAGGCTTAAACATAACATGAGTATTAAATAAGTTTACGACTTTTTTTTGGTAAGTGATTTTCAACTTAGTTAGACCCAACCCGCATTCATTTTCTGTTTCCCTCGGGAGATCACTCACTATGCATTCTTACCTCAGTTTGAATATGAATTTTCTTAAATCGAGTTAAATATGGAAGTGCTTTAGTAATATGAGTGAGGTCAGATATGAGTCACTATGGGTGCGCTTTGTAATATTTCTATTCCTAGGAATAATTTTTTTTAGAAATTTCATATTCCCTAAAACAATTTCTTAGTAAAATAACGTGTTTGATAACTATACAAAATTTTTATTTTCGGAATTGCAAAAGAATAGGAATGCATTTTGTGTGATTCATAAATTTTTTATGACGTGGATTTTCTTCCTATTTTAAATATTTTTTTTGAGATTTTTCTTTTTTCTTTTTTCTCTCTCTTCTTCTTCTTCCTCTAATTGGTCGCCACCACCCGCCACGACAACCGGTGGACGACGGCGGTCAATGATCAACAGGGGGTGGTGAGGCTCCAGCGACCGATTAAAAGAGGAAGAAGAACAAAAGAACAAAAAAAAAACTTATTTTTATAAATTATTCTCGGGAATAAGAAACTACTCTTGTTCCTATTCCAAATTTATTCATTGACCATTTTTCTATTATGAGGAATAGAAAAATTAAGTAACGTTACTGTACGGATTTCTATTATTTTTCTATTCTAGAGAACAAAAAGGACATAATAATAGAAAAACGAAAGTGTTGCCATGTAGACCTATATTTGTATTGCATGAAAATAGATCAAAGCAAGTTAAATGAGTTTATTTGATTTGAAGCATTTTCCACTTGATCCAAATCCAACTCGACTCAACCCATTTGACGGTTCTACGTACTACCCTCGGTACTTGATCCAATTTCGCCGGTCGCTCACTCAGACCTTTTCCACATGGTTCATTCCTTAGAGGGAAGGTCCTACGTGTGCTGATTGGTTAGCGAACTGAGCAGCAATCTCTTCTGGTCAGATAGACGTTGCATGCGCGTTGGGCCTCCCGGAGGCTCATTACCTTTATTTCAAGGACATAGAATGGGTTATTGTACTAATCCAGAGCGTTCTTTATAACTAATTGAAAAAGCGCGAGATGGTCGAGTTGCTTATAACCCCAATTTTGCAATTTCAAGGATAAGATCCTTTTTTGGAACCGGCGTGTCGAGCCCTAATTCATTTTTCGGCTGGTTTTATTTGGTGTTACCCAATTTAATCCGGTTTAGCCACGCCTTTTTCGGGAATCCGATCCGGTCTTGCGAGCGCTGTCTCGTCTTATTTTAACACGATTCGTTGTCTCCGTGTTCACGTGGGCCAACCGGACCGAGGCGTCGTTTGGGTCGGGTCCGATCTGGCGTGCCTCCTGTCTGAACGCTCTCCCCTTCTCCCTCTGCATATTCTCTGCGTACGCTGACCTCTCCCTTGAAATCACATCAGAAAATCCAAGCGAGACACCATAGACTCTCTCTCTCTCTCTCTCCATGGCTGACGCGAAGACTGAATGGAACGCTTCTCCAACGTCAGGTACCCATCTCCGCAGCATCCGATCATCCCCTTCAAAAATTTGGAATTTTTCATCTGACTGCGATATCGGTTCTGCCGATCTGTTTGGCTTATCTGGGTTGGTTTCTTATCCGCGAGAGAACGCGGATCAAACGTTAGATGTCGCGGTTTTCATTCTAGTTGCCGATTGTCTGGGCAGTCAGTATGTGGCGATGGCAATAGTGAGTCGTCGTTCGTTCATCTGCTTTTACGGAATGGTAATTGTTCATGGACGATTTGGAATTTCGACGCTTGTCTCTTCCGGTTGTCGTGTGCGCTGTATATGTGAGCCGACGTCCCGTGTTTGGCTTGGAAGGCGCGAAGGAGGGACCTTTAGTGACGGGTTCGATGTAGAATTTCCCCGATTTCTTTTTTCAGTTTTCCCATCTGTATGGATTTTTAAATTCTAGATTCATCCTGCAGATGAATTGGATTGCATCACCTCTTCATTTGCATGACTTTGTTTGATGGAGAAGGAATGGAGTGACACCTTTGGAAAGAGCTATATTGCGGCAATGGGGATAGAATTTGATCATTTTCTCTCTTTGAGCACGTCGTGCATTAGTTCAGATACATTGAGTAGTGGTGCTCATGGATCTTGGTTCTCTGGTCAATTGTGTTAACAGATGACAGTTCGAGTGAGCCTCGTGCAATTCAAAGACCAAAGGAAGATGACAAATCGCCCCATCATCACAAGGAAACGCACGGTAGGCGCAAAGACATTGACGAGAACACCCCACTGAGCGATGTCAAGGCACCTAATGTATTTGAACGAGCGAAGGAAGAGATCCAGGCTCTCGTTCAAACTATCCATTTGAAGAAAGAGTCTCCTACTCATGAAAAAAGGTATCATCTTCGACCTTTCAATTTTGCAGAAAACTAAACTTTTAAGTATTTGGACTCCTCTTTGACACAACCGAGCTTGAGGAGAATGCAGGGACCAGACGGTGCAGACAGAGTCCAGTGCTAGTGGTTCTCCCTCAGGTTTGATTTCTACATAGCAGAAACCTGATGCTTGTTCAGTTGTTCTTGTTTGCACAGTAGATTGGGAGAATACGCAATAACTCTAATCTGTCACAATAGCAGAAAATGATGGCAAAGGACCCAATTTCATTGAGAAAGCGAAGCAGGAGATCGAAGGAATTATGCATTTTAAGAAGTCGCCCCGCCATCACGGCAAGGAAACTCATGGCTTGAGTGAGGACATTGATGAGAACACCCCGATAGATGAGGTTAAAGCTCCAAATGTCTTTGAACGAGCAAAAGAAGAAATTGATGCCATCGCACAAGCCATCCATCCAAAGAAAGAATCAAGCAACGATGCCATGAAATCACCAAAGAAGGAACATGGATTCAGGCACTCCATCGGAAAAGGTTTGGAGAAGGTATGCTCTCCGTTGGGTCATAAAAGAGACTAGATGTCGAGCTTCGGGAAAACCCTGAAGAGTCTTCATTGTTTAATAGTCCTTACGGAAGCGAAACAAAGGAAAGGCCGCAACTATCTGACCACATTTACTTGCATGGCTTCTCTGAGGATGACAGTTTGTTTCTTGTAATCTGCTGGTGTGTTTTGTCACTCAAAGGTGCATATAACGTTGGTGTTTTTTGTTATCCACCCGTCCTGTTAAGCTGTCGGATCTGAGAAGAGCGAGATTGAAACTTGTCACTTGGCTTAGGACTGCTCCTCCGTGACTCCTGCTTCTGGTGCATTGGGCTTTACTGAGTTAAATTATGCAGAGTCCTGTTCATGTAATGGCCGATAGGATGATGCGAGTGAATGTTTGTTACTGACTCGATCTATTTTCATCTCATTTTTTGACATAACTTTTGCAATTAGGGTGTTGTGCATTGCCCTCATCACGCAAAACATCAAAAGTCCGTTATCTGATACAATGAGATCCGTGCATATCTGCAGAGAAACTATACAAGCTTGGGAAGAGTTTCATAGCATTTGATATTCACGCACTAGGCCCGTGACTTTTTAACAACCTGGTGACCAGATTCTTTTCAAGTTGTGAATGTGTTGACGGTCCACATGTGATGCGTGTCAAAAGGTGAATTTGCTCAACACATCGGGCTAAGGCACACCTCAATCTCTTTCGCCTTGAAGACATCTTTTCTCTCACGCTTCTCACAGGATATTTCATCAGTCCAATTTGCATTTTCAATATTACAATAACACGTTTTTCCGTGAACAACTCTACAAGCGAAATGGCTAATCTTACTAGCGAATGCCGTGCTTATCTAAACTTCCGTGCATTTCTTGTTCTAGAATAGAATCAAGAACTTAAGAATCGGGCTGATGACTTCAAGTTCTAGAATATATGGTTCAAACTTTTAGGATATGCATGATAAGTTCAGTTTTAAAAATTGAGGAACTTGTTCTGACATTTAAGTTCTAAATTCCGATTACAAGTTTTTATATTTTTCTTATTCTAGTTTGTGCACAATCATATGCTATTTCTTAATGTTCAATGATAAGTGTGTAGTATGAAATCACCACACCCTAAAACATGTGACAATTATATTTCGGTTTTTGGATATGCAAGAGATTTTGGTGAAACTTGGAAGAAATTTGGAATTGCTCATTTTAGCGGGAAAGCTCCCATTGACAAATTCTTTAGACCAATTCCGAGATTTCTTGAGCATCTTCCATAAATATATTTAAATATATATAATAAATGCTTTTTATGTTCAACATATTATTAGAAAATGTCAGGCTAGATTATAAAAAGATAAATATGGATGAAGCATCGGGGATAAGAACATCAGGAAAAGATAGGAACGAAAACGAAGCCGAAGCAAAGCCCAGATTCCGCGCACCTTCGTCGGAGAGCTGCTTCCAGTGGGGCGGCTGTGCCAGTTTTAACTGTAACTGGTTACCTTCGGCTGAAGTTTCCCCGCTCTTTCCTTAAACGGGCCGCTCACGTGCGGACCGGTTCCGAAATTCCAGTCCAGCCGATAAGATGCCCACGTCAGTCAGGACAAGCTGACAAGCTTGACAACAACGTTAATCAGACTCCCTCGTGTTCCTCGACGCTCTGTTCTGCTCTCTCTCTCTCTCCTCGCTTTCGTCATCGTCTACACCTCACTCCCCTCCCAACTTTCTCTCTCTAGGACGCCATTGACTTCTCCTCCGCGTCCTCCACATTCCACGCCCCCCTCTCTCTCTCTCTCTCTCCCATACTTCCTCCCCGGCGTACGGCACGCGCTTCGGCGACCGCGATCCTTCGACCGCCATGCCCTCCTAGCTAGCCGCCGCCGCCGCTCCCCCCTCTCCGGCCGCGTGCTTTTGCTCCCATGGACGCCGGGAGGTCCGCCTTATCCGACTCCAACGACATCATCAGCAACAGCAACAGCAGCAGCATCTACTGCGCTCCGACCGCCAACACCGACTCCCTCTCCTCCTCCCGCGCGGCGGCCCCCGCCGACGGGGCCTCCCTCGTCCGCCTCTCCGACCACCTCGAGTCCGTCTTCGCCGCCGAGCGCCGCGGCGGCGACTTCGACTTCTTCGCCGACGCCAAGATCGCCCTCGCCGATGGCCGCGAGGTGCCCGTCCACCGCTGCATCCTCTCCGGGAGGAGCGGGTTCTTCCGGGGCGCGTTCACCCGAGGGGCGACCAAGCTCGAGGTCAAGGAGCTGGGGAAGGACTTCGAGATCGGGCACGACGCGCTCATGGCGGTCCTCGGGTACCTGTACAGCGGCAAGGTGAAGCCGCCGCCGGCGGCCGCGCGCGAGTGCGTGGACGAGGAGTGCCCGCACGCGGCATGTCGGCCCGCCGTGGATTTCCTGATTCAGGTGCTCTACGCGGCTTTCACTTTCCAGATTTCTGAGCTGGTGGGTCTGTACCAGGTGAGTGAATGGTTTCAAGAATCTGCTGCATTTATTTGGTTTCATTCGTTAATTGTCGTCTAATCTTAGAATTAGATCCATATACCGAATGATGGCAGCTAATTTAGCAGTATTTAATTGGGCCTTCTCTGAGTGAGTGGATTTTCGCGGCGAGAGAGCTAAAGATTTACATATTGGAGAATTAATTCGAGGAAATGATAGTATTATTCTTGATTTATGTTGGGGGGAAACATAACGAACTGGAAAGTCCTCTATAAGTTGAAGAAATTTTTCTGGTGTCACATTCTTATCCAGCGAAGATTTGCCCAAAAGGGTTAAAAGTCTGGAAAAACTCTCTCACTTGCTCTGCATTTCCATCTCGATGTACATTTTAGGTTAAAGAGCTTGGGTATTCTAGAAATCTTTTCTTCTCCGTTATTAGCTATGTCCAAAGTGGCACCATGTAGGCTCTTTTTTACTTCATGATCCTGAAGAGCAAAGAGTTGATCATGCTTGTAAGTCTTAACTGCAGTATAATGCATCTGATATTGTTACTTGTCATGGTAATATAATTAATCTCATCCTTTATCCCAGCGAGCATTCTTGTTCTTGTGTTTTGACTGGAGAATGGTATTGTTGAGACACTTCTGATTGTGTTTTTAAATTGCAGAAGGACCTGCTAGACATTCTTGACAAGGTTGCCATAGATGATCTACTGGTAGTTCTATCTGTTGCAAATATGTGCAGTAATGCGTGTGAGGGTTTGTCAGTTCGTTGCATTGAGCTTGTTGTTAAGTCAGATGTTGATGTTGTTACCCTAGACAGAGTTTTGCCCCAGTATATTGTTAAGCAGATCGTGGATGCCAGAATGAAACTTGACTTGAACAGGCCAGGATGTGACAGCTTTCCTGATAAGCACGTGAAGAGAATACACAGGGCTTTGGATTCGGATGATGTTGAGCTAGTCAGAATGCTACTTAGGGAGGCACATACTACTCTTGATCATGCATGTGCACTCCATTATGCAGTTGCTTACTGTGATGCCAAGACTACCACCGAACTTCTTGATCTTGGTATTGCTGATGTTAATGAAAGAAGTCCCAGAGGCTATACCGTTCTGCATGTTGCAGCATTGAGGAAAGAGCCCAAGATTATTGTGTCTCTTTTAGTAAAAGGAGCCCGGGCATCCGACCTCACTTCAGATGGTAGAAAAGCACTTCAGATATCTAAGAGGCTCACTAGGGCTGCGGATTACTATAAATCAACTGAGGAAGGAAAAGCTACTTCCAAGGAGCGACTGTGTGTGGAGATATTGGAGCAAGCTGAAAGAAGAGATCCTTTACTAGGAGAAGCTGCTCTTTCTCTCGCTATAGCAGGGGATGATCTGCGCAAGAAATTGTTATACCTGGAAAATAGAGGTGACTTTCTTGTTTCCCTGTTGTCTTCAATATAAACATGCACACCAGTGATCATTGGGAATGTTTCTGTATATGCATGTATGGACACATCATCACATATTCATGTCGCATTTGAGCTGTTGTTGCTTGCTAGAGAGCTGTTTGGGTTGCATAAGCAAATCACCCAAAATTTACACTTGATGGTGTCAATACATGTGTAACCTTGAGAAAAAAGTCGAACTAAGTAACTTGGTTTAACATGTCTATCTTTGATTGGGTAATATAGTATGTGCCAAAAACATAAACAATTTTGATTTTCTTCGACATAACTTTGCTGGTAAATCATAACAACCTCATTTATGTGACCCTGTCTTGGATGCACAAACATCTGATGTTAGACAAATTCTATGGTCTATGAATTAGTTGCAGTATCCTAACCTGTGTGTTGCAGGAAACATGATCAATTAGTCGAATGATATCTGTTTTGAATTACAAAATTAAGTGACTAAGAAGCAGGCCGGATATTAGCAATAGCCAGGTTATACTTTGTTCACTTACTCTTACTTTTTCCTAGAAATTGGTTGATCAATGTAGTTTGTGCAGTCTATGAGAGCAGGTTAATAATGGAAAGAATGAATATGGTAAGGTTCATTACAAAGTATACAAGATATGAGGTTCATCAAGCACTTAATAAGGCATGAGAAATGAATGAAGAGCACTACTTTTTCTGTTTTCATTGGGTTTTAATTCTGAAGGCATTATAATAAAGCAAGGTGAGGAAATTTCGGGTACTTTTGATGTATTCCATTCTTATGTTGTTTGAAAGTCTGATGGTGATTCTTACCCATGTTTCATTTGTTAGTTGCATTGGCTAAGCTCCTCTTTCCAATGGAAGCTAAAGTGGCAATGGATATTGCTCAAGTAGACGAAACTTCTGAGTATCCTTTGGTAAGCATCCAGAATTTGGCTCGTAAACAAGGGGCAAATGTGGATTTAAATGAAGCCCCTTTCAAAATCGAAGAGGAGCATCTGAATAGGATGAGAGCACTCTCCAAAACAGGTAATACTCCTTTTGCATTGAGTTTAGCTAATCTCTAGAGTTAGAACAGTTGGTTGGGCGTTGCAGATTTCTAGCACAGCTCTAGGTTAGGGTCACCTGCATAGGTCAAAAGCTTGGACTTAACTGACTCATGGGGCTTACCTGGTGTTTCATCAATCTCCAGGCAGTGGGGCCTTAATATCTGTTCCCTCGGATTATCAAAAAACAAAATAAATAAATGAAAATAAAGAATTAGACTTAGCTTGTGTTGATAATGCAGTGATACCCCGGCATCGTCAAAGTGCACTTCTCATAAGCTTATCAAGTCTAACAGACGAAAAAGTAGCCTTATTAGGTGAAGTTTTATCTCCAAATTCTTATAATACTTTCTATGGCCGAACGGACATCTTTTGGCACCAAAAATGGTGACATACTCATCATGTCGATCATTGACGAGTTAATACCCATAACTTAGGCTTCTCTTTTTGATAAATGCTTATTTGACGTTGGACTCTACAATGCATATGATCAGTTCTTGCCCAAACATGCCCAATCTGTGTACGTTTGAACTGTTTAATTGCATTTCCTCCTAATGGGCCTATTTCCTTCGTCATTGTGAGCAGTGGAACTTGGAAAGCGCTTCTTTCCTCGATGCTCAGCCGTAATCAATAAGATCATCGATACCGGTGACTTGTCATGGCTGGGAACTGTTGGTGATGACACTCCAGAGGAACAACTTCGTAAGAAGCAAAAGCATATAGAAGTTGAAGAAGAGATGACTGAAGCTTATACTCAAGACAAAGAGGAGACTGATAAGTCTAGTATATTGTCTTCTTCATCATCGACTTCAATGACTTTCCTGAAGCCTAATGGTAAATTAACGACAGGTGACCAGCAGCGGCACTGCGAGATTTAAGATACCAAAAGACTTCTTTCTCATTGTACAATATTCCAATTTTTTCCCATGGTGATGTATCTTTATAGCCAGTCGTTTGTAAGTACTCATCTACACAGCAAATAGATGAGGAGTGATATACGTTCATGCAGATGATTGTCTTAATAGTAGATCATTTCTTTTTGGCTGGTCGACGAATTTTTTACAGATGTAACCAGGTATATAAGAAGCTATATCTTCACGGTTACGAGAGATGCACTCGGAAAGTTAACTCAGCCATTGCTCTTGATAGCTTCCTCTTATGTCTGAATCAAGTCAGGTCTAGTAATTTCACCGTTCCGACTGGTACGAAGATAGACTGCATTTAGTTTTGATACGGGGTTGCTTTGGTGTAAATATCGCCTTCATCTTATTTTATGCGTACTTCGTTGAACTGCGCATGCTTCATAATGAAAAGCAGAACATTTAGGTTGGAGAAATGTGAGAACGTTATAGAGGGGATCGTGTCACAAGTCTAATCTAAACCTGCTTGTGCAATGGTCTGTCAGCCTGGACCCATCCCTTGGCAAATCTCATCAACCGAACTTCATCAACCTAAATTGGACCAGTCTTTTATTATATATTATCCGCGGGTGTGCCTCTTTTGGTAACACGAGATCTCTTCGAAAGCGACCTTCTGCCTGAATTGGGAGGGCTTTGCTGCTGCATCAGCTTCACTTTGCTCGCAAATCTAGATGGAAGTTTCCAGGGAGAACCCAAAGCATCCGCCCTTTAAAGGGCGTATAATAATGATAACAATTGGGAAAGAGGATGGACCCAGAAGTATCATATGCTTTGCCAGATTGTTAGGAAGCAATAATTAGTTGACCAATCCTGTCCCCCATTAGTCATGCTCTCACTTCCATGCGTGAGCGCATCGAACTCCTTTCTCATCCACAAATCTCAGCCTCAAATCCGCGGAAAAGCTTGAGTCTTGAAATCTAGGCTATGTGATCGGGCAAAACTGAACCAACGCCATTGGAACTTGGTAAAAAGATCATTGCTCTATGGTGAGGTACCGTCATACAATACTGGATATATCTATGAAACAGACCTGTGCAAACTTAGTGGTATTGTAGAAGTAAAGACTTAAGTGAACTTGCTAACATCTAAGAGGTACTATCACCACTGGAACTTACATATAACTCTGCAACAGAGCTGTGTAACTAAGAGGCTAAAAACTAATGGACTTGACTTGAACCTAACAGATTATGCACGGGTTGGAAGAATGGTCTTTTAGACATTTTTGAGCCTGCAACTTCTGGAACCAGCTCGTGCACTCAAGAGCAAAGTCTAATTCAACCTTCCAAGGGAGAACCTCCCATCTGTACATCTTCACAGGGCGAGAAAATATCATACAGCCGGTGAAGGCATTAATGCCACGGGTTGCTCCTTGAGTTCGTTCACCCTGCCCCAGTCGCACGGCTCCCCGATCAGGTACTCCAGTTCCATGTATATGTTACTGTCATTGATGGCAAGTTCTTCGCCGATCTCTCCTTCGGCGATCAGGCTACTGTCATCGAGCAGCTTCTCTGACATTGCATCATAGATTGTGGACGCATCCTCGTGCAGCATCACATCGTTAAACTTTAATTCGAGTGCATCAGTAAAATTCTCATTTGACAAAGGATTTGCAAACCCATCTGGCTTCGGATCCACACACTCCGATAAAATCCCTTTCTGGCCATCTCCACAAGCACTGGATTTGTCGTCATTGGTCCCTTCAAAGTCGCACCCGTTGGGGTCTGGCTCGGACGTGAGGAGCCTCCTTTTCTTGATGAATTTGCCTGCCTGAATCTCTCTGCTTGGCTTCCTCTTCTGAACCAGCTGCTCCACAAAATGGGGGTTCCTCATTGCTTTGGCCAGGAAGAGGAACATCTGCTGTTGCCGGCACTCTGCACACCGAATCCGTTCTTCAACAGCACCAATTTCACTCTGCGAACACTCCTGTTGCTGCCTCAGTTCGAGAATTTCCGACTTCAGTGTCTCCTGATCTTCCTTGAGTGTCCGAATTTCGGATTCCACCTCTGTCCTTTGAAAATCCATCTCCGTTGTTTGAATATCCTCGGGAATTGTGGGTCCTTGTTGTTTCTTGGTGATTCTACTTCTTCTCTTGATGTTCTTGAGCAAGTGCTTCTTCCCTCCCCGAAAGCCTTCGTTGGCGAATTCCCACCTGTCTGGATCAATTTTCCTGAAACCCTGAGGCACAGACAATGATCCTACCATTCAGAGGTGGAATTTCAACCAGAATCCACTCATCTTAGGCCTCAAAGGACAAGAACCATCGAATCGCAGAACAATAATAACATTGAAAAAAGACATGCATATCAAGGAGAAATTCAATCTAAGATAAAAACCAGCGACTGCACATGTACAAATACAGATTACAACGTCAAGAAAGGAATATTCAGATTACTCAAAAGTCCTTCACAACGAGTCATGGCACTCAAGGATACAATCAATGCATCCAAAAAGAGCAGTTCTTTTAAGAAATTCAGACCCATGTTGAACAGCGAAGAAAAGTTCAGAAGAAGAACGAATCGGAGCTCACATAAGTGTTGAGCTGGCGAATGAAGCTGGAGAAGTTCTGGTGCTTGAAGTATTTGGGCAGGAGGTCCTTGGAAAACTCGTGCTGGTCCCAAACCACGAAGCTGTCCCGACTCTCGCTCCACGACACCACCGAGTCCGTCTCCGGGTCCTCCACCATCTCGAATGTCTTCTTCAAGAACGGCGGTAGCCCCGCCTCGTTCAGCCCCTCCATCGGCTTCGGTCCCCCCTCCGCCGGCGGCGGCGGCGGCGACGTCGAAGAACAGGAAGACGACCCGTTGTTACCGTTGCCGCAGGCGCCGACGTGATCCGTCACCATCTCCGCGTCCTCCTCAGCTTCTTCTTCTTCTTCTTCTTCTTTGCTGACGACGGGCAGCCCAGAGGACGAGCTCGAAGGGCCACGACCGACTGCACTATCATCACCACCATCGTCACCACCGCCACCTTCGCCACCATCAAGATCAAGGCCAACTTTTCCGTCGACGGTCGTCCCTGTTTCCACCACGGGCTCCTCCCGCTTAACACTCGACGGAACCGGAGTTCCCGGCACGCCACCGCCACCGCCCTCCACCGCCATTTTCAGCAGGCTAGTCGCGGGGGCAGGAAGGAGGAAGGTGCCGTTGGCGTTTTGCGCTGTTTCGGTTAAGGGGTGAGGATGGAGATCAAGTGGGGGCGTGGGGGAGAGCGTGAATGGGACTGTGGCGTGTAGCGTGAGTCGAGGGCGAGGCTTATATAGGAAGAGATCGATGCGAAGGGGGCCGGGCGGGGCAGGGCAGTCACGGTCGCAGTCGTGGGTAGAGAGAGAGAGTGGCGCCACGTCCAGGTACGGACAGAGATGTTGCCATTTGCAGAGCGATCCTGCGCTCGGTCCTCCACCGCTTTTTGTCGGCACCCGCTTCGAGTCCCTTGAGAATGTGTGAATTTCGGTTTAGCCCTAGTAGGCCCCCGGAATTCAACAATTCCTTTATGCACCGTGGGCCGATTTTCCACTGACCAGTTTCGACAATGAGCTACCGACGTGAAGGTAAAGCGGTTTTAGGGTCGGCCAAATTTTAGACATCTACTCTATTGAAATCAGACCTAAAACCTATTTCGCACGTTTTTAGAACCCGAAACCTACTTTATCAATTGGTTCAAGAATCTACTTAGGAATTGACCAATTTCATTTTCCCCTTCTTACTTTTTATTTTCATTTTTAGTTAAGCAAATTGGAAGTATACACAATAACAATGATCTCCATTTGTCCTTTGTGAATTAGCTTCGGCCTTTAGACATTTGTGTTAATATGTGTTGCCAAAATTGGCAAATAGAAATTATTTTTCAGGAATTTGGTCATGCGCTTCAATACAGGCTAACCAAATTGGACCAAGGCGTTGTTGTTGGCATTAGAGGAATAGAGACAATTGGCCTCTCAGTTTGTGGAGAACTAATGTTACCAGGTGAAAGTTTGTCTAGACCTCTCTCTTTGGTAGAGCTTTACAACAAATCGACATGGCATCGGGTTTGGATGTTTTTGCACTTCACAAATATATGAAAAATTATATGCCGTGGACAACAACGAATAATTGGTTCATGGAGCATTATGTGATGTTTGGTTCTTACTGATGAATTGGGAAACAAACCGCACAATATCGATGTCACTTTTTTATGGAATTAGTAACCTACTAATTGCTTGGAGCCTAATTGATTCCTATGGCCAGTTCGGTCTAGTTCTCAGTTCTATTCTTGATATGCTCACCCCTAATAACATATACTTTAATCTCTAAGTTTACATATCGATTTTTCATTTCTCACCATTATGCTATGATATTGAAATTTTCGCTTTAATCTAACTCCTTCATCTAAATGAACACCGAAACAGACTATAAAGTTTGATTTCATTTTTGATTATGCACGTAAAGAATTAGATACAAAACTATCAACTTGTGATACATTATTGTGCTCTTATTGGATACTCAATATCCTTCACATTGTTAATAAATAACAAAAGTAATAGAGGAAATTCTCAATTATAACCCAAGGTGAAAATGCATCGGACTCAAATTAGCTGCGTCCCTGATGCGTCATAAGTTGATTGCCTGCCTAGGATATGCTACAATGAAAAGGAGGTAATTTCTAACAAGACTCGCTTGTGAACTTTTAAATTCATTTATACTAATATGTCATTTACATCAAACAATATACATGATATAATTTGAATATATTCGACTTTATTGTTGCAATCACCAAACAATTGATATGATATAGTAAAATCCATGAATTTTATATTTTATCATATCCGGTCGTGTCTTGATTAGAAGTGCTACGCGCTTTTAAAAAAAGGAAAAACTTTGTAGATAATTTGCGGTGGGTTGGGTTGGGCTGGACTAAGCCCAACTGATGGGGGCTGGCCCGATCGACCGCGTCGGCCCAAATGGAGCAGCGGTTCGTCTCCCTCTCTCTGTCTCTCTCTCTCACGAGCTACGAGGCGACCTCCACGACGCGAAGACCACCACCAGAGAGCGAGTCACTGAGTTCAAAAGCGAGGGAAAACCGAAAACTCGCTCTCACTCACCGAGACGCAAACCCTATATTCACTCCCTCCGTACCCCTCTCTCTCTCTCTCTCTCGGCTTCCGCTGCGATGGTACGTCCGCAGTAGATGCTCCGCCGTCCGGAAGTGCCGCCGCTCCTCCGTCTCCCCGCTTCCGCCCTAATCTCCAACGGCGCAGCCGCTCGCGTCCGGTGGCGGCCATGGCCAGGCTCTTCCGGGGCGCGTGCTGTCTCCGGCGCCACCTGCTCCAACTAGAGGTACGTGCGAGAGTCGCGCTTCGCGCTTGGCTTTTCGCTTCCCTCGCCCCTATTCGCTTCGCCTGCAATTTCCTTTCGTTGCTGGCGCGTGCCGTGCGGCGAGTCGAAGTTTCGGTTTCTGCTAGCGTCCTCGCGGTCGCATGAGCTGCTGAGTTTCTCACTTCGATCGTGATCGTGCTTCGCAGGGCCGGAGAACGGGGGCGTTGGGCTCGTATTCCCAGTTTTGCAACTATTCTTCCAAAGGTTAGCTTCACGAACCTCTTCACATGGTTTGAGTTCTAAATGCTGGTCCTTTGATATGACTTGGTGAGATTTGGTGTATGGAAGATGGGTGGTTTGACGATCCTGTGCAATCTGGGGTAATTTCAAGTCATTTGTCCTAGCAGTGTGAACAAGCTGAGGAATAGCTTATTCATAAGGGATATGGTTGTTGCTTTGGTTGAGAGCCTATTGCTTTGTTGCTGTCTCTACATTACCTTCCGCACAAGTGAAAATGCTGACTGCGTGCATGTCCATGCTGATCAGTCGTGCATATTCTATACACGACTGATTTTGAAAGAAAAAGTTTGGTTTTTGGATTGTGTGATATTTATTTGAATTAGTTCTATAGAGAAATAAAAATTTTCATCTGCTGTGAAGGTAGGAGAAAATCGAAATCCGACGGTAGTGACTCTAATGACGAAAATCTGTCTAAGAAGGAGTTGGCCCTTCAACAAGCTCTGGATCAGATCACTTCCTCCTTTGGGAAGGGATCGATTATGTGGCTTGGCCGGTCTCCCTCTCCCAGACATGTCCCAGTGATTTCCACCGGTTCCTTTGTTCTGGATATAGCTCTTGGTACTGGTGGATTTCCAAAGGTATTGACACATAGCCACTTATTCAGTTTCTCATTAATGATGGAATTGATATATTTGATGTTGAAAGTATCTATTTATGATGCGTGTCTGTTTGCTAGAGGTAGGTCCTCCGACTCACATACGGTATTTGAGTTCTTCAGGGGCGTGTTGTGGAGATATATGGTCCTGAGGCTTCTGGAAAAACAACTCTGGCATTACATGTAATTGCTGAAGCTCAAAAACTAGGAGGTAAATAACGTTTTTTGTTTTTAGAAGCTTTCGTAAAGTTTCTCAAGCAGATCAATGTAGATGTGCATCGATGCTGTAAGATATGTGTCCACCATATCTTGTTCGGCCGTTTCAGTTTCTTGTAGCATACAGTTCTTTTGTTGTATTGGAAGCATGTCTTATTTTTTGAAATTCCAAACTGCCTGTGTCAAGAGAGGACACTTTTAACAACAACTCATCATGGAGCATAAGAGTCAGTAAAGGTGCGTTGCGATGGACAAGACATCCATCAATAAGTTGATTTTTCAATATCTTTGATGATTATTACGGTGAATGGCTATCTCTGCATCTTCTTGTCCAGTTGAACAACATGTGCAGATACAGTAAAAGATGTTTCCTATTTTACAAGAGTATAACAAGAATGAGCTGTTTTTGTGTTTTTGGGTCGTAAAGAAATGTGTTAGGCTTCCTCCCCAGTTTTGTCTAGACTCGCTTTCATTTACTTAATATCTTTTACATTATGTGAAAGCTTCTGCTTATGTTGAATTGTTTAGGTCACTGTGTATTTGTTGATGCTGAGCATGCTCTCGATCCAGCACTGGCGGAGGCCATTGGCGTAAAGACAGAAAATTTGCTACTCTCTCAGCCAGATTGTGGCGAGCAAGCTCTAAGTCTAGTTGATACTCTCATAAGAAGTGGTTCTGTGGATGTCGTTGTTGTTGATAGTGTAAGTAAGGTGCTTCCTGTGGGTCTCAACGTCAACACTTTAGAATTTCTTGTAATGACTGTTTTCTCTCTTTTTCCAAGTTCAGTGGGTTTACTTTGAGGACCCCTTTTTTGTTTCAATTTTTGTTGGATGCACTTAAGTTGAGCATGTCTATTGGAAAGAAATCTCTTACTGCTTTTTTGCACTGAGTGTAGGGTTGCACAGGCACATGTTTAAATTTGAGTGCATATACAAGATTGATGAGCCACAATTAAATGTCAGGTGGCTGCTCTTGTCCCCAAAGGAGAACTCGATGGTGAGATGGGTGATGCACACATGGCAATGCAAGCTAGATTGATGAGCCAGGCACTTCGCAAACTTAGTCATTCTCTATCACAATCACAGACTATATTGATCTTTTTAAATCAGGTATGATCTTTAGATATCCTAACTGGTTTATAATTGCTGGGGTTTATTGCATTATTTATGTAAGCCAATGTTTTCTTTTCTTTGCATGTGCTGGTTTTAAAAGTATTTGTAGTCACTGTATAGTTGCCAATGGGTTGTGAAATTTTTTGTTTTTGCGCTTGTTAGAGCTTGAATTTATTATTAGGGTTGAGGTTAAGCTATTAGAATTTGAGATGGACTGCAACCTTGTTTGATTGGAGCAATCAATTAGACGCGGTCAGGCTGACAAAAGATGACATAAGTGTTCGAATCCAGTTGATTTTAGATGTCTATGCCTTCATTTTTATCCTTGTTACAATTACCATGCATATTTGCCAGCACATATAAGTTCTCTGAACCCGTTAGCTTCATCTCAATTCAGGTGAGATCAAAGCTGTCCACTTTTGGAGGATTTGGTGGTCCCACTGAAGTTACTTGTGGTGGTAATGCATTGAAGTTCTATGCCTCAGTGCGCCTAAATATTCGGAAAATAGGGCTTATAAAGAAAGGGGAAGAGGTAACCTGCAAATTGACGCATATGTGCCTTAAATATCCTGATTTTTCTTTATTTAAGCTGGAAATCTTTATTTTTTGACCAATCACTTGATTCATTAATTGATGAGCAGTATTGTCTTTAGAGCAAGATTTGCATTCGGTGTCTGACTGCATTATATTTATTTCTGCCTGTCACATTATTCATTAATAATTCTCACCAGAAAAAATGTAGATGATTCCATCAAATTGAAGTGTGTTGGTTGATTTCAGGTGAATAATTGAAATTTATTTTAATATACAGTGGCAAATGAATGTGGCACTTAAATGTTTGTAGATTTTATGGTCTTTCATTTCCGGTGGTTTTTACTTAAGTTGCATCTAGTGTGAGCAGGATGCGATAATCCTATTTGGAGATTAAAGAAAGAGGGTATGCGTGTTAATAGAATCCAGTTCCAGATGCTCTGTGCTATATAACAGGTATCAGGGGTTTCATTCCTCTAAGTAGGCGTAGGACTGACCTAATCATTTTATGTAGTCAAATTAAACGTAGCGGCCACTCCGTTTTATAGCAGTTGATGATTGGATCAAGCATTTATATATTCATTTGTTCAAAATATGTTGCCTCTGTACAGTCTATTCGTAATCCTTGTATTGTTAACCAGTACAATGGAGTAATATCGTGAGGCTTGATAGGAAGTGCTCCATTCTTGTCCACATATGGTTCTTGGTTCATATTCTCCACCACTTAAAATATTTTTACTGGTCTTTTTGCAGACTGTAGGAAGTCAAGTACAGGTGAAAATTGTGAAGAACAAGCTAGCTCCGCCATTTAGAACTGCTCAGTTTGAGTTGGAATTTGGCAAGGGGATATGCCGCATCTCCGAGATCATTGATTTAGGATTAAAACACAAGTTCATCACTAAGGCTGGGGCCATGTACACTTTGAATGATCGAAGCTTTCGTGGCAAGGAAGCTTTAAAAGGGTTCCTGAGGGGAAATGTCATTGAATGTGATGAACTTATGATGAAACTCAGGGAGAAGCTCCTCGTCGAGACAGACAAGGAGTCAGATAAAGAGGCTGTGGATGGAGAAACTTCTGAAGAAATTATATCAGCTGAAACTACCGATGAAGAAGCAGCTACTGCAGTTGGAGCATAAGTCAGTTTGTATCTAGAGCTTCCCACTGTAATGCCTCGATGGCTTTGCCTGCAAGATTTTATCTACAGCTGATTCTTCTGATCATTTGGTAGTTGCGGTGCTCATCGGACCTTGTTCAATTGCTGAAGGTACCTGTTTTGCTACCCGCAGCTCCAGCAGTACTGTCTTAATTTGCGAAAATCACAGCCTTGTAAGTTGTATGGATGCTGGGGAAAAAAAAGTTATATATTGGTGTAGGTGTATCATATTGTCATGGGTTGTATGATTGGTCAAAGTTTTGGGGGCTGGAAAGGAGTTGATCATCTGAATGCAATTCAAGTTTAATTTAAGGCTTTGTATTCTTGGTGAAAAGTGAAAAATCAATGATTTGTATTTTTCGATAAATAATCATTTATATTGCTTTAATTAATGAAATATATTTTCATTATTAATTACGATATTATGTCTAAATATTTTCATTAACGATAAAAATATCTTTCATTTATTTGTTTTCATTCATTTGTTTTACTATCTCATAGAAATGATTATTATTGGGAGAATGTTTTTGGGTTTACTTTTTGAAATCATCTGCTCAACAGTTATTGTATAAATTATCAGAAAAAATAGTGCCATCCGATTTCATTAGAAAATCGACACCTTGATTCAAATGAAAAAGATTGACACGTGTTAAAATGTATTCCACGCTGTTTATCTATGAAATTTGTATGCTATTTAGACGGTTGTGAACTCGCTTCACGTTCACGGTTTAGATGATCTTTATATATTTGTAAACTCCATAAAGTTTATGGATTTGATTTTTAACATGATCGTATTTGCAACTGAGAGTTTAGGTTAGGTGTGCCAGAAGAATATCAATAGCAAGGTTAATGAAACCTAGGGAAATCTTAGTCTTCACAAAAGGTGGCTTGGATTGGATAAGAAGACGTCGATTTAGTCTCATGAGGACTTGTAATGGGGTTGATTCCTCAAAATAAAGTGTGTAGTGGATTTGTTTTAAACAAGGATTTGAATAGCCAACTTAATATCAAATAAGGGCCTGAGTTATCAGTTGGCTAAATTTTCGCCTGTTGGTTTGGACGGACAGTTCACGTGCTTATCTATAGTGCCGTCGTAAAGGGCAATTTTGTTAAAAAAAAAACCTTTTTGCTCAATTCCAATTTGAATGAGTCTTTTTCGCGGACTTTTTTTTTTTTGTCGAAAAGAAGTTTATAGAATTCTCATTCAAGTAAGAGTTTGGATAGTAGAAACACAAACTTTATAACATAACAAGTCCAAGAGACAAGAAGGGATAAAAAACCCAATTAGCTGGAAGGGCCTTTCTTCGGTGGGTCTTTACGACCCAATCTGTCACTTTGTTGCATTCTTGTTGGCAATGGATTATTTTCAGGTTTGGGAAAGTTTTCACACGTGCCTGCACTTCAAATATCAATGCATCTTTTTCGCGGACTTGACGATGAAGATTTTTGGGATTCATTTTTGTTTCTGTGTGTTGTCTACATTTCATACTCCAGCTAACCATTTTAAATAATGGATTTTCATTCCATTGTATGATATGTATGACTCCTGAGTGCAAGGCGAATCAAGAGCAAGTTCTCAGCAATTTGCTCAAAATTTGCTCAGGCGATCAAGGGCATAGGCCGTTTTTGTTGACCGTTCTCTACCTTCTGTTTCCATCAATATCACAACATAACTTCACGTGCCATTTATAGTGTAAGTGAGAACCATTTGGGCTTTGGTAAATTTGGGAACCTTCCGAGAACCCTTGCTTCAATTGGGGACTTTCTCCAATTTGGATAAAAGTAGAAAATTCCAGACAATTGCCCCTGAAGTTGCTGCGATTCGCATGCGCAAGTCGGCCGGCAAGATTTGGCTATCAATGGGCTCGACTTATTTAAGATTAAATTAATTGCTTCATATTTTGATTGAGATAGTCTATTTTACATTCTTATTTGAGAAAATAACTCTATTTCGAGCTCTTTTTTTAGGGGTGAGCATATGATTTTAGGGTAGAACTAATAATTTGAGAACCGGATCGGTAGGAACTGGGTGGGTGTCAAGTTCTAAGATATACAAGATAGGCTTTTATTTTCATATTTTTCTTATTATATGTTTTCGCACAATTCTTTAATATTTCATAATATCCAATGATGTGAAATGTGAGCTTTTGAAACTTTACTATCTTCCTCAAGATAATTTACTTTGTTAATATTTTATAATTCTCACGTGTCTAAATATAATGTTTGATAAGTGGATTGTGACAAATGATGACTAGGTGATGATTCACTGCAGTCGTTTAATTAAGAGTAAATGTAAGATTTGAGTATATCTTGACATTATATATCTAAATATTTTCACGGACGATAAAATTAATATTTTTTAATTTTTTTTTATGAGCGATACGATCATGTTTAAGAAAATGTTTTAGTGGAGCCTGACTTTGTTCCTGAGATTTTCCGAGTAAACCTAACGGCAGAGCCCAGCGTTATAAAGGACAAGATTATCTTGTCCAAAAAAAAAAAAAAAAGGACAAGATTACCGCCGTAGTGTTGAATTTGGACGGACGAGAGTAGTGATTCAGTTCACCAAAATCCTCGTAAGTCGTTTCTCCCCTCTCCCCTCCTTCCTCGGAGCTGATGATTCAGATTTCGATGACGAATGCTTGTTGCTTGATGCCGATGCAGTCTCCAGCGTTCAATTCCGTCCACCTGCCGCCGCCGCCGCGGCGGCTCTCGATTCCTTCTCCGTCCAAGAACCGCCATTCGCCGGAGATCTTCCTGACCCGGTCCCCGGCGAGCAAGGCCAAGTTCGCAGCGACGCTGAGGATGTCTCAGTCCACTCAAATCCCAGGTAACTTCGGCTCTTCCCTAAGAGCTTCGTTCGGCGTTCGGGCGTGCTAGTATCTGCGCATGCTCATCGCGCGGGTCGTCTCGTTTTGAATCTCTTATTGCTCGAGTGACGATACTCGTCGGTGGGAGATGGGTTACTCCTGATTCTCGATCGTGTCGCTGTTTAGGAGTGAACTCTGTTTAAGTATGACTGATAGCCTTCACGTCATTTTGGCTAGTGCTAGAACTCGTATGGGGGGAAGTGCTCAATGGTTGATTGGGGAAGATGCTCGATTCTCAATTATGTCAGCATCGAGTGCTGAAGTTTTTTACTTTACGGTGCATACTCTGCTCGTGCATATGGTGAGCGGTGGTGTTAATTCGTTAAGTTTTCTCCGTTCAGTTGTTCAGCAGCAGAGAGTTGTGATACCGAACAAGCATGGGGAGAAACTGGTGGGGCTGTTGCATGAGACTGGGTCTTCGGAGATGGTGATCCTCTGTCATGGCTTCCGGTCTTCCAAGGTGCGGTGATTTATATAATTTGGAAAATGGCAGAAATAAGAGTATGTATCCGTGACATTGTTTGCTACTGCGATACGGCAGACTTCCTTTCTCTGGTAAAATTGGCAGTTCTGCAAGTGAGCTTTAACTTTTTCTTTCTGCCTGTTGTCCAGGAAAAAAACACAATGGTGAATCTTGCTGCTGCTTTGGAGAAGGAGGGTATTAGTGCTTTCCGCTTTGACTCTGCTGGAAATGGGTATGCTGAAATATACTCGTCAAATGTAGATATCATTTTGCCACTAAGTCCATTTATGTGAGGAGGGAGGGAGGGAGGGAGGGAGGGAGGGAGGGAGAGAGAGCAGGAAAGAGTCTTTAAGAAATATTGCTGGTTTCAGTAGGCACCGTGCTTAGAGTCATAGCGGAAACAATGCTGTCAATTTGGGCATTTTAGCAGTTCAAAGATTTAGTTCAGCTAAATGCTGATTCTGGTCTTTAGATGTAAATTTTAGTAGCAATTTGTCTGTTGTTCCTTCTCCCAAACTTGGATTGCTTGACTGCTATTTCCAATGTCCTTTTAGGTATCTCTTTTGTTTTGATTTCCCTCATCTTGTTGACTCGTTTAGCTATTGAAAAATCAAACCACAGCTTCCCTGATTGGTCTTGTCAATATTCTCTTTTTCAGGTCATTGCTAATAGAAAGCTCTTTATCATCGGCAATCCCATTCAAATCGTGGTTGTCTTACCAGCTGTAAATATTTGCCCAATTTAACACGGTGGGTGATGTGTCTATGATATATAATTTGGGCATTATGAGGTCGTAGTTGTACCTTCTGGCCCAGGTGAAAGTGCAGGTACTAAGAGACTGATCATTTCAGCGGTCTTAACATTTTATTAAACCAAGGCGTCATGAGGGCTCTTACCTCACATGGAAATAGGGATGGGGACAAGGTCTTTTTGTAGCTTTTATTGCATGCTTTAGGTCATCCACTCTTTGAACGGTTGCTTCATTAGGACTCATGCTCGATCCTGAGAGCATAATCATTATTGATGGCTTATAGTTATGTCTAAGGCGATTGATTTGATCTTGGTGTAAGTTTTTAGAACTGGACACAAGTTAGACAGTAAAGCAGTTCTCGCTTCTAAGAATCCTTTTCTTTTGCCTTAACACTCATAAAATTTATGCTTTCTAGAGAGAGTGAAGGTACGTTTGAATACGGTAACTACTGGAGAGAAGCTGATGATCTTCGTGCTGTTATTGAGCACTTCAATGGAGCTAATCGGGTGACCAGTGCAATTGTGGGGCATAGCAAAGGTTTGTGAAATCACAAACAGTTTCTTGAATCTTTCTGTTTTGGGGGAGGGAATAGCTTATACATAGTTTGGATCAATTTGCACTTGCTTCTGCCTGCTGTTGAATTAGAAAAAAACAATACATTGATGCCTGCCAAATGCCTGTGGACATATGTGAAATCTGCAGAATAGAGAACAGCCCAAATCTTTTCACTTTGCAAATTAGTTGGTGTCACTCTACTTAAGTTGATTGATCTTGTAATGTTGTTGCAGGAGGCAGAGTAGTTCTTCTTTATGCTTCTAAGTATAATGATATACATACTGTTGTCAATGTCTGTGGCCGTTATGATTTGAAGGGGGGAATTGAAGGGCGCTTGGGCAAAGATTTCATGCAAAGAATTAAGGAGGATGGATTCATTGATCTTATGAATAAATCAGGTATTCATTCATCAAATACTTGCAGCTTCTACATTTGTTTCTTTTTCTGAAGGAAACAAGTGGTGCTCTTTCTTTCTAGGAGTTTTTACCTTGTTTGCATTTCAATTTGGTATGCGCAACGAAGAGGGGAAAGTGGAACACTATGTTTTTGAATGTGGTACAAAGGGGGTAGGCCTCTTAGGAACGCTTTTCCATAATGAAATTCGTACACTTGGATGCGGAACATTTTTAAAGCTTGAACTTGAGTAAATTAAATATGTTATGTGTTTAGAGCACATTTAATGGTTTGGTATCTTCCCTTTACAGTTAAATCGTATATAGTATGTATTAAGAGCAGGTCAAATCATATGCAGTATGTAATTGGTGCCTTATCTTCCTTTATTTCACCTAGAATGCTCAGAATGCCAAATCTAGCATTCCAGGACGCTGGTGAACCGTGAATTGGAATGCACATAAACTTTGCCGACCACTGCTATTTGAGCGAATTCTGGGAACCCTGGTTTTTCAAACAGAGGATGGGGTCTAGCTTTGTTGGTTCTTTCATTGTTGCCTTTGTCAAGAAGTGACTTGAATGGCAAATTATTTTCCCTTTGGAAAACTGTAATTCTTAATTTTGTCGATAGAGAAATCTAAATATGAACTTGGCTATTTGCTGGTAAGTTTGTGCATGGAAATTTCATCCTTGAAGTTATGTGGGCACAAGGAATTGTCACAGATTCTTCTAAGTTCTATTTCTGCTTTTTGCAGGAACTATTATTTATCGCGTGACGTATGAAGGTCTGATGGATCGCTTAAATACCAATATGCACGAAGCATGTCTTCAGATTGACAAAAATTGCAGGTATTATTTTCTCGATGGTACATGACGTACTGCTGCTTTTGTAATGACTGTCTCGTGATATTTATTGATCTCTAAAGATGATTTATAGTGAATCCGTGCAATGAGTTCATCCTAGTAGGACAAAGAAATACCTTAATAGTGTGTAGATGAAGCCTCTCATTTTTATTTCGTAACTGAGAGCCGTTATAGGTTGTTAAGAGACTACTTTCAGTCCTTACTGTCCTGTCCCATTGGTCGAGCCTGGCTTTGACAGAGATTCCCTCTGTGCTCGAGAACATAAAGATTAAAAGAACTCTAGCTATTTTTAAGCGTTTTTGTTTAAGTTTCAAAGCTTTGCCACGAGGGATGGTAGACGAATATGTCCTAAGTCTGTTTCCTATTCCAGCTAGTTTATAACCCGAAGAAAAGTAGATTATTTTCTACTATACGTGATTACTGAAACTTTGATACAGGGTTTTGACAGTTCATGGATCTGCTGATGAAGTTGTCCCAGTATCAGATGCACTAGAGTTCGCAAAAATCATATCCAACCACAAGCTGCAGATTATAGAAGGAGCAGATCATCGATATTCCTCGCATCAGGCAGAGTTGGCCTCTATCGTATCGAGTTTCATAAAGAAAGCATTGGAGGAGGACAGAGAGAAATCCAGCCAGTAGCGAGGTACATGCTCGTGCCTGATTGTCAGAGAGGATCTTTGCACACATTACGAACAAGATAGCAAACTCACTCCTGTAGGATGCTTTCAACTTATTCCTGATTATTAACTTAGGTGGCAAAATGGTTTGGGATGCAACCGAAGATGGCCAAAATATGAGCGCACTATTGGGAGTTAAGATTTCTTACTTTGTCCTATTGACAATCTTGGTGCGAGCACTAATTGTACTATGAATTGTCCATTCTGATAAGGATGATTTGTCTCTATTTAAACTGACAACTCGAAACTATTAAGGATTGTCTTAGCTTAGCTATGCAAGCCTTTTCTTTTTCTACGTTTCATGGTCTAATCCACAGTGTAGTCTTAGCTTTTGCAAAAGCAGTTATGTTTTGGTGACAATGTTATATCAGAGGTAGTCTGTGGAAGGCCCATATCAGTTAGTAAGTACTCTCATTATGTTAAAATTGAGTAGATTTGCTGTTGCAGCCAAAGCATTTGAGAAATGCATCAACTTAAAATGGTATGTCATTGCATCTAGCGTGAAATACACGCTTGAGGTACTTATGTTGGATTCCTGCTCGCACATCTACTGTGTCATCTGCCAATATCATGCACATCAGCGACACGAGTTTATGACGCACATGACTTGGCTACATCGACGTGTTACCTCATTTGTGCATCTACAAAGGCTTAAATTCATGAATTCCTACAATAATCTGTACTTGTGAACACTCTTGCGGCTGAGTTTCAAGTTATCTACTACAATATCGTAGACCTAATGACAAAAATTAGCTAAAATTGCTAGGGGCTGTTTTTTGAGGTGAAAGAGCCAATGCGCTAGTTTCTTCTGCAAATGCTTTCATAAATGATAAGTAAAATTTCAAATAAGGGCATAAAGTGTCATGATTTTTTCATATAAAGACTCGAAATGAATTTTGTGTCAAATAATGGCTTGAAGTGGCCATGATTATTTTAAAGGCCTGAAGTGGCCATAGTTATTTCAAATAAGGGCCTCACCTTGCCGGTCGTTGATAAGTTAACTATTCCCATTGGTCAATGGCGTTTTTATCCAATTACACTTTTAATTTTAAATTATTTTTTATTATTTTCTTTTCTTTTTTCACTTTTTTTTTTTCTTTCCAATGAGGGCTAGTGGGCATCGGCGAGGGCTCGCGACCCTCGCTAGTCGTTGGTAAGGGTCGACTAGGGCTTGGCCACCTTCATCGGCCATTGGTCGTGAGCGAGGCCACCCTTGCCAAATCTAGCAAGAATCAGCCTTGCTTGGGGCTGATGAGGGCTCAGTGACCCTTGCTGGCTACTGGCGAGACCCTCACCCAGATTTGGCAAGGGTTTGCCTTGCCCATGGCTGTGAAGGCAACCTCCCCAAGGCGAGGGTCGTCTCGCCCACGCAAGCCCTTCCCTTCCCTTGCTAGATCAAGCGAGGGTGACTCTCGCTTAGACCTTTCCAACATTTTCGGTGGCCGGCCAACCATCGAGGAAGACGAAAGAAAAATCAAAAAAAGGAAAAAAAGAAAGAAAAAGAAAGAAAATTAAAAAAAAGATAAATGACTAAAATACCATTGACTAGTCGGAAAAAGTCAAGTATTTATTTGAAACAGACATGATCACTTTAGGCCTTTATTTTAAACAAGATCCACTTCATGCTCTTATTTGAAAAAATGATGGCACTTCAAATTCTTATTTAAAACAAAATTTATTTCATGCTCTTATTTAAGAAAATGAAAGTATTTCAAACTCTTATTTGGAATTTTCCATAAAAGATATGCACTCTAGGGATGTGAACGACTGCAAGAGCATCTTGGACCACCTAATGTTGTCTCATAAGCCACCACAGGACCAGTCTCTTCTATCAAGTCTCGAAGTGAACATCTCTCGTGTCACCATGTTCACTTCGAGAGATTGTTAATCGGTGATACTGTGTCTCGATCGTTGATGTTCTCTCACTGTGATTAGTTGTGAAGAATGCTGTGTGGTTTTCGCGAGACACATGCACCTTGCATGTCATGTTAGAAAGGCTCCTTAGATCGAAAATGGTTCGTGACCATAAGTAGCGTTGCCTGGATGATTTGTAAGGATGGAATTAGAGGGAGTGATTGAGCGAGGCGAGGCGAGGCGAGGCGAGCTCTCGCCGCCGGCCGGTTGCTGGAGCAAAAGGAAGGAGGGTGGAGGAAGAAAAAAAAAAGAGAGGAAAAAATGGAAAAATAAAAGAAAAGAAAAATAAAAAATTTCAAAAACATAAAATATTATTAAAAATTATTTGCTGGCGGCTGACGTCCAATCTGTGTCAACTGGTCAAATTTGGCCGAGTAAACTGGATTGACACAATTACAAAAAGTTTATGATTAAATGGCAAAAGAAAAGTTTATGATTGAATTGAAAAAATTCAACAAGGGTAGTAGTTTTTTGGTAATTTTCCTTGGAATTAGAAGAAAAATAAATAAGCTAACTCATCCTCAAATCTCTATTCTCATTGTAGTGAAGGCACGACTAAACCAAATATTCATGTGAAAGCAACATATTGTCAGACTCCTAATCTAGCAAGGGTACCTGGCAGCTCCATTTAGAACTGCTCGGTTAGAGTTGGGATTTGGCAAGGGGATATGCCCGATCTCCGACATCGTTGATTTAGGATTAAAACACGAGTTCATCACTAAGGCCGGCGCCATGTACAATATGAATGATCTATGTTTTCGTGGCAAGGAAGCTTTACAAGGGATTCTTGAATGGAAATGACACTGAACGCCAATAACTTATGATGAAACTTGAGGAGAAGCTTCTCGTCGTGACGGAAAAAGAAATCGAATAAGGAGGCCATGGACAGCGATGCTTCTGAAGAAATAATCCTAGCTGACACCACCGATGAAGAAGCAGATCATGCTGTTGGAGCATAAGTGATTTTCTATGTAGAGATCTCTTAAGCCTGATTGTGGCGAGCAAGCTCTTAGTCTAGTTGATACTCTCATAAGCAGTGTAAGTAAGGTGCTTCTTATGGGTCTTAACGTTAGAATTTTTCGTAATGGCTGTTTTCTCCCTTTTTCCAAGTTCAGTGGGTTTATTTTGTGGACCTCTTTTTCGTTTCAATTGGCTTTTGCTGTATGCACTTTACATGAGCATATCTATCGGAAAGAAATCTCTTATTGCTTTTTTGCACCAAGTGAAAGGAGTGCACGGGCAGGTAAATACGTTTTGGTGCATATTCAAGATTGATATGCCACAGTTAAATGTCAGGTGGCTGCTCTTGTCCCCAAAGGTGAACTCGATGGTAAGATGGGTGATGCACACATGGCAATGCAAGATGGATTGATGAGCCAGGCGCTTCGCAAACTTATCATTATCTATCACAATCACAGATCGTATTGATCTTTTTAAATCAAGTAGTCTTTAGATAACCTAACTGGCTCATAATTGCTGGGGTTAATCTCCTTATTTATGTAGGCCAATGTTATCTTTTCTTTGCACGTGTCACTGTTAAAATTTTTTATAATCACCATATAGTTGCCAATGGGTCATGAAATTTTTTGTTCTTGAGCTTGTTAGAGCTTCAATATATTATCAGGCTTGAAGGTTTAGCCATTAGAATTTGAGACGGACTGCAACTTTGAATGATTGGAGCTCTCAATTGGATGTGGTCAGGCTGATAAAAGGTATTCAGCAGATACCTACACCGACTTCAATTTGCAGGTGACCTCTTCCCCCTTCTTTAAAAGCCCTATTTTCCGAATATGTAGGCGCATCGAGGCATAGAACCACCACAAGTAACTTCAGTGGGACCAACAAATCCTCCAAAAGTGGACAGCTTTGATCTCACCTGAATTGAGATGAAGCTAATGGGTTCAGAGAACTCATTGAACTAACATCAATATGTCCCGGCAAATATGCATGGTAATTGTAACAAAGATAAAAAGAAGGCATACTCATCTAAAATCAACTGGAGTTGAACACTTATGTCATCTGGAAAATCTCAGTCGGTGTGGGTATCAGCTGAACATCTTTTATCAGCCTGACTGCATTTAATTGATTGCTCCAACAAGATCGTAGTCCCACTCAAATTCTAATAGCATAACCTCAAGCCTAATAATAAATTCAAGCTCTAACAAGCGCAAGAACAAAAAATTTCACAACCCATTGGCAACTATATGGTGACTACATATACTTTTAACACCGGCACATGCAAAGAAAAGAAAACATTAGCTTACATAAAAAAGGCAATAAACCCAGCAATTATAAACCAGTTAGTATATCTAAAGATTATACCTGATTTAAAAAGATCAATATAGTCTGTGATTGTGATAGAGAATGACTAAGTTTGCGAAGCGCCTGACTCATCAATCTAACTTGCATTGCCATGTGTGCATTGCCCATCTCACCATCGAGTTCTCCTTTGGGGACAAGAGCAGCCACCTGACATTTAATTGTGGCTCATCAATCTTGTATATGCACTCAAATATAAACACGTGCCTGTGCAACCCTACACTCAGTGCAAAAAAGCAGTAAGAGAATTCTTTCCAACAGACATGTGTCACGGGCCGATTGAAGGCCGATCCAAGAGGTTCCCTAGGAACGACCGTGACTCGTCCGTGGTCGACTTCCTGTGTTTGCTCGGATTCCCAACGAGCCTTCTCCCCGAAGCTTCTAGAAGTCCTTAGCCTCATTTATGTCGGTAGCCAGTAGTTGGTAGTTGTCATAAGTGTCGGTGGTTAGTAGCCGCCATTAGTGTTGGTAGATGAGGCGGTGCGATCTCGTCCACCGGTTAGAATCTAGATCAATGGTTGTAATCTGAGGCCCTCGACTATAAGAAGGGGTGTCCTCCTTCATTTTTAAGCATCAACTACTTCCGCAATACAAAGTAATCTTCTTTCCAGAGCTCCTCTCTCTAGATTCTTTCTCTCTCTACGATCCGGGTAAGCGAGCGAGTGAGCGTTCGATCGAGCAAGGCTTGGCTTAGGTGCTTCGGCGATCCAATCCGATCCTAAAGTGCCCGAGTCGCCGCGCGGTCACGATCCCAAACGATCGGCCCGTGACAAGTGGTATCAGAGCAAAAGAGAGATCCGTTTCCGGAGATTGAAGAGCGCCAACTGTTTGAAAGAATGTCAAGCCAAGAAGCGGCTATAGTTGGAGAGGCCGGGCAAGTCAAAGAGACCCGCGGCCGATCAAAGAAGAGGGAGACCTCGATGGATGCTGCGGCTTCGTTCGATGAGAAGATCGGGAAGGTCCGGAGTGCCGTGCTCGAACTCATGGAAGGTCTTGACGATGTGCGAGACCGGATCATGGAGGTTGAGGGCTCGCTCCGTGAAGACTTCACGACCGGCATCAACCAAGCTACGGCTCCGTTGTTTGACAAGGATGAAGCTCTCGAAACATCGATCGATGGTTTGAACGAGCGTGTCCAAATAATTGAGGAGGTAAGCCCGTGTAGGGAAGAGGTCGAAGTCATGAAGGCGGAGATCCAAGAGCTCAAGACCGAGCTCGCCCTATGCAAGCTTAGCATCACCAACGGTGCGGTGCCTACCCAAGCGATGCCCAAGATCGAGATACCAAAGCCTAAAGAGTTCAAAGGCAAACGATCCGCCAAAGAGGTGCACAACTTCGTCTGGAGCATGGAGCAATACTTTGGTGCCGTCAACATCCGAGACGAACCGATCAAGGTACGAACCGCTTCGATGTTCCTTACTGATACGGCTATGCTTTGGTGGCGTAATAGGTGCGATGAGGTTAGATGCGGCGCCGATCCCGTGAACACGTGGGACGACTTCGTGAGGGAGTTTCGCGACTACTTCTTCCCCGAGTTCGCTCAACAAGAAGCCCGTATCATGCTCCATCGCCTCGAGCAAAGAGGTGCGATCCAAGAGTACGTGAAGGAGTTCACGGAGCTCAAACTCCAAATTCGCAACTTAAGCGAGGAAGAGGCCTTCGGAGCGTTCATGGATGGATTGAAGCCATGGGCACAACTTGAGTTGAAGCGTCGGGACGTGAGTGGCCTTGCGCGTGCGCTAAGCATGGTCGAGTCACTCGTCGACCTTACCAAGGTTGAACCAAGGAACAACCGAGCAAGAGATTGGAGGTCGGATCGACCTTACGAAGATGAAGCGAGAAGCACTCCCCGAGGCACGCATGAACAAAGCGGCCGAGCCAAAACATGGGGAGAAGGAACTTCCAAGCCGTCCTTCCAAAGGGGTCGACCACCGACGGACTACGCAAGTAAGTTTGATCAACCTCCGCCCTCTCCTTGCTTTATTTGCAAAGGGCCACACTGGACCCAAAAGTGCCCAAAGAGGGGTCGAATCAACGCCCTCCTAGCCATTGAAGAGGTGGAGGAGGAGCCTAGAGAAGAAAGGCGTCAAATCCGACTTGGTGGCGTGAAGACAATCAACTCCGTCCGAGAGCGATCGCCGTCCAAAGAAGGAATCACGCCGAACACGGACATGTTCTTCGTGGAGGTCGAAGTGTGCGACCAAACACTTTACGCTTTGGTCGACACTGGCGCATCCAACATGTTCATGTCGACCGAGGTTGCAAAGGCTTTCAAACTTCGCGTGGAGCCAACTGGGAAGACGTTCAAGCCGATCAACTCGGAAGGTGTCCATGGCGTAGGGTCGACTTCAGATGTGGACGTCAAGATCGGTGGATGGAAAGGCAAGATGGATTTCGAGGTAATCCCCCTCGATGATTATGATCTCATCCTCGGTATTCAATTCTTCCATAGTGTGAGAGCTATGATCGACATGAGGACCAAGTGCATCGTGGTCCTCGACCCTAAACAACCCACGACAATCCCCATGATCAAAGGGGTGGTCGACACCAAGACCATCACCACGATTCTACGCCTCGACAAGAACTTGAAGTCCGTGAAGGGACTAAGCAAGCTGGCCGAGGTGAAGCCGAAGGTAGAGTTGGATCCGACTCTAACACACGTCATGCCAATCCAAGTACTCTTCCCCGAGGTTGAGTGCGCGCCGCATGCTCTGTCCAAGCTGAAGATGGAGCCGCGTACCAAGTCCGAGTTCATCATAGAAGGTTGCGGTCCTTCATACGTGAGCGTCCACACCAAACGAAACCAAAACAAGAGAGCCCATGCCAAAGCCAGGAAGGCTGCTCGTCGAGCTATGAGCGACGAGGACGTCGCTCAATTGAGTGGGGGAGAATATCACGGGCCGATTGAAGGCCGATCCAAGAGGTTCCCCAGGAACGACCGTGACTCGTCCGTGGTCGACTTCCTGTGTTCGCTCAGATTCCCAACGAGCCTTCTCCCCGAAGCTTCTAGAAGTCCTTTTCATTTATGTCGGTAGCCAGTAGTTGGTAGTTGTCATAAGTGTCGGTGGTTAGTAGCCGCCATTAGTGTCGGTAGATGAGGCGGTGCGATCTCGTCCACCGGTTAGAATTTAGATCAATGGTTGTAATCTGAGGCCCTCGACTATAAGAAGGGGTGTCCTCCTTCATTTGTAAGCATCTACTACTTCCGCAATACAAAGTAATCTTCTTTCCAGAGCTCCTCTCTCTAGATTCTTTCTCTCTCTACGATCCGGGTAAGCGAGCGAGTGAGCGTTCGATCGAGCAAGGCTTGGCTTAGGTGCTTCGGCGATCCAATCCGATCCTAAAGTGCCCGAGTAGCCGCGCGGTCACGATCCCAAACGATCGGCCCGTGACACATGCTCATCTTAAGTGCATCCAGCAAAAGCCAATTGAAACAAAAAAAGAGGTCCTCAAAGTAACCCGTTGAACTTGGAAAAAGAGAGGAAACAGACATTACGAGAAATTCTAAAGCATTGACGTTGAGACCCATAGGAATTAGGAACCACATTACTTAAACTATGAACAATGACGACATCCACACAACCACTTCTTATGAGAGTATCAACTAGACTTAGAGCTTGCTTGCCACAATCTGGCTGAGAGAGTAGCAAGGTTTCAGTCTTTACACCGATGGCCTCTGCCAGTGCTGGATCGAGAGCATGCTCAGCATCAACAGATATATAGTGACCTAAATAATTCAATAAGCAGAAGCTTTAACATCATGTAAAAGATATTAAACAAATGAAAGAGAGTATAGACAAAACCAGGGAGGAAGCCAAACACACTTCTTTACGACCCAAAAACGCAAAAATAGCTCATTCTTGTTAGACTTTTATAAAATAGGAAGCATCTTTTACTGTATCTGCACATGTTGTTGAACTGGACAGGAAGATGCTGAGATACCTGTAGCAAACAGACGTGCATCATAAATAGATACTTTCAATTTCAAATATATCAATTCCGTAATTAATGAAAAACTGAATAAGTGGCAATATGTCGATACCTTTGGAAATCCACCAGTACTGAGAGCTATATCCAGAACAAAGGAACCGGCGGAAATCACCGGGACATGTCTGGGAGAGGGAGATTGGCCGAGCCACATAATCAATCCCTTTCCGAAGGAGGAAGTGATCTGTTCCAGAGCCTGTTGAAGGGCCAACTCCTTCTTAGACAAATTTTCGTCATTAGAGTCGCTACCGTCAGATTTCGATTTTCTCCTACCTTCACAACAGATAAAAAATTATATTTCTCTTTACAACTAAATAGAATAGATATCACGCAATCAACACCCCCCCCCCCAAAAATCTTTTTCCTTCAAAAGAAATCTGTCCTCTAGAGAATATGCATAACGACGGGCATGCATGGATGCATTTAGCATTTGCACATGTTGGAAGGTACTATAGGGACAGGAATACTGCAATAGGCTCGCAACCAAAGGACAAACCATATCCCTTATAAACAAGCTATTCCTCATCTTGTTCACATTGTCAAAGGACCAACATTTAGAACTCAAACCATGTGACGAGGTTCGTGAAGCTAAGCTTCGGATGAAAAGTTACAAAACTAGGAATACGACCCCAACGCCCCTGTTCTCCGGCCCTGCGAAGCACGATCACGATCGAAGTGAGAAACTTAGTAGCTCATGCGAACGAGCGAATCACATTTCAGACCGCGAAGACACTAGCAAAAACCGAAACTTCAACTCGCCGCACAGCATGAAAGCACCCCCAACAAAAAAAAGAAAAGAAAAATATATTGCAGACGAAGCGGATAGGGGCAAGGGAAGCAAGAAGCGAAGCGCGACTCTCCGACGTACCTCTAGTTGAAGCAGGTGGCGTCGGAGACAGCATGCGCCCTGGAAGAGCCTGGCCATGGCCGTTGTCGCGACCTCTTTTTTTCGGCGCCTGATCGGGGCGGGCGCCTCGCGGAGGCTAATGGCTCGGCTAGGTTTATTAAGCTCGGACTCTCCCAAGTCCACCAATTCACGACTTTAATAGTATAAGTGTTTAACCTGTAAATTAATTTTTTAAAACGGAGTCGCCACTAATCAATTTGGGGTGGGTTGATTAGAAACCCATGCGAAATATTGGGAGAAATATTCGCTCCTGCGCAACTAGAGAAATTAAGATCGGGAACTTGATTACACTAGTTAATCACTAATGCCCTTTCGGTACCTAACCTTGTTTAAACCGAGAGGTTTTTGGATGTTTTAGGGATTTTCCGGGCATTTTTGGGAGGAAAAACATTTTTGAGTCTTTTTCTAATTTTTTTTTTTGGAAAATAAAATATTATTTATTCATTATCTATTATTTTAATAATTTTTTAGAAAATAAAGTATTTTTTTATTTTTTTGATTTTTCTGAAATATAAAATAATTTTTTAATATTTTTCAATATTTTCTGTTTTTTTGGAAATTAAAATATTTTTTAATATTTTTCGAAAATAAAATATATTTCTTTGATTTTGATTTTTTTGGGAAAATAAATTATTTATTTATTATTTAATTAAAATATTATTTAAATAAAATAAAAAAGCGACCGCGGGCCCGACTTGGATTTTTTTGCCTTTTTCTTTTTGATTTTTTTTTTAATTATTGAAACGGCGCCGTTTTGGGGAACCAAATAAACCCTAGAGGAACCGGGTCATCCGCCCGACCCCACGACTCCGACCCGACGACCCGCTCCCCCAAATAAACCCTACCCGACCCGCTCCGATTCGACGACGACCTCCGCCGCCCGGAATTTGCGGAATCCCTACCCGGTTCCCGATCCGGGTCCGACCCGACAACCCGGAAAATCGGGAACCCTAGGGTTTCTGAATCGCGGCGCCGGGGAGGGAGAGGACCGAGGTGCAGCGGCGACGGCGACGGTAGCAATGGCTAGGCTATAGAGAGGGAAGGGATGACGGCGATGACAACGGCGACAGCCCGCTACTTGGCGATGGCACGATGAGGGCGGCGATGGCGGTGGTACCCACGCAAACCTCCTCCAGCTTCTCTCTCTCTCTCTCTCTCTCTCTCTCTCTCTCTACTTCCTCCTCCGGCGAAGCTCGGATCTGTGGCCGTTCGACCTCGGACCTCCCCTGAAGTCTCTCAGTGGGCTGTCCGAGGTTTGCGAGCCCTAGATTCAGCTCTCCCTCTCTCGATCTGTCGATGCCCTTTGTCGACGGAGATGGAGTAGGGGTGAGCGGTTCCCGGTTCCGGTTCGGTTCCGTCGGAACCTGGAACCTACCCTCGGGTACAGGTTCCTCAATTTTTGGAACCTGGAACCTACCCGTCGAAGCAGAGAACCCGGAACCTACCCTGTTACAGGTTCCGGGGTCGGTTCCGAGTTCCGACGGGTTCTTTTTTTTTTTTTTTTTTTTTTTTTTTTTTCATTTTTGTAGTGGGCGCGAATATCCGGAAGCCGAAATAATTCATATTGTGGGAGAAGCAATGGCATGGACTTTTGTAAATACACTTCATTTTGCTGTTAGCACATCACAAATAATTGCAGTCACAGGATATCAAAACATGATACTTTATATCTTCAAGTTATCTCATATGCTACTCAAGATGAACCATAGCTCTATTTCATCAAATCAAAATCGAACATGAGCGAAGATAACAGGGGAAAATAATCTTTCTTCATTCTCTGGTATAGTAGCCAAACAAGCGATAAAAGTTCATCATTATCGCTATCACCTTGCAACCTTTGATCCAGCTAACATAATGATCCAGCACAGTATCACGTCAGCTCACAAATCCGAAAATAGAGAGCTTCTCTTTTACCTTATTTAGCTCGTCTCTTAATTCCTCTATGTGAATCTGGCAATCCACGACGAATCAGTTAGTAGCTTCCTTAAAATCCTTCATTTCGCCGGTCTGCGCTCGGTAGAATTCGTCCTTCTCCTTCTCCGCCTCCTCAAGCTCCTCCACCTCGCACTTCAACTCCCTAAAATCAAGCATAAATAAGCCATAACATGCGACCAAAATCTTATGATGACAAGTCTATGCTTCACCTCAGTCGCTGCAAATTGTTGTCGTACTCGGCATCGAGAGCGGCAATCTTAGATTCGAGAGCCGAGATCTTCAAGCTCTGCGAAGCTAGGCTCCGCTCGAGCCTCAAGCACCTCTCTTCCATCGACCTGATGGCCGCGCGCTTCAACTCCAGGACCAACGATTTGGCAGCTTGTAGCTCTCTCTCTGCTTGCAAAAATTTCCAGCACCTCTCATCCGCTATCGATCCAAACCGATCGCCTTGCGAAGAAAAGTTCAAGAGATCGCATCGCGGTGGAGTAGACCTGGAGGAGAGAGAGGCGCTGGTTCCTGGTCCGGTCCAGCTGTTCCGGCCGCTCGGCCCCCGAACGCCGCGGAGAGCGACATTTCCGTACGTACCGTAAGCTAATCTCAGGCGGCGGCGGCAAGAGGTGATGACGGTGGCTTGGGGATGGTGGTGGTGGCTCACGGTGGTGAGGGGCGGCGCGGACGGCGCGACAGCTCGTCGGGCTCAACGGCGAGACGGCTCGTCGGACGAGCGGTGGGCGGTGGTGGTTCGGTGGCGGTTCGGTGGCCAAGAGGTAGTGGTAAGTAGGGCGTGGGGCGGCGGTGTGGTGGTGGGTGAAGCAGCAGCCAGCAAGAGGAGGAGGAAGAAGAAGAAGAAGAAGAAGAAGAAGAAGAAGGGGTGGGGTTTCGGCCGAGAGAGGGGGAAAGAGGAGAGAGAGAAGAAAAGAAAAAAGTTGGGGGCAGGAAGTGACGTGAGAGGAAAAAGGAAGAAAAGAGAGAGAGAGGGAAAAAGAAAAGGGAAGGGAGGGAAATCAACGTAGGGGTTTTTTTTTTTTCAAAAGATTTAACCGGTTCCGGTTCCTATGGGAACCGGAACCGGAACCGGGAACGCCGGTTCCCAAAAAAGGGGAACCGGGAACCGGAACCGGTCTCTTTGGAACCGGGAACCGAACCGGACCCTCCGGTGCGGTTCTACCCGGGAACCGTGCTCACCCCTAAGATGGAGGGCCTATTTATAGGCCGAGGGGCGGCCGGTCGACGGAGCTTGACTGGGGGCTGCCACACCCCTCGCCGGCCGAACCGACGTCCCATCCAACGCCAACCACCCCCCTGCTTCACGTCCCGTTGCCGCCTGCTCCTCCCTGCTCCACGTGCGTCGCCGTTCGGCGATTTCCCTCCGGCGTCGCGCCCTCGCGCATGCGTTGTAGAGGCGGGAGGGAGAAGAAGATCCGGCTGGGCCGGGCTGAGGAGGATGGGCCGTGGGGGCCCATGCGGAGGCCTCCTCCCTTCCTTTATGTTTTTTCTTTGTTTTTGCTTTTATTATCTGAAAAAGGAAAAAAAGATAATTAATAATAATAAGAAACCTAATTTAAGAAAATGAAATTTAGGCGTCAACAGCCGCCACCGGATGCTAGCAATTGTGCTGGTGGAGATTAGGGCGGAAGCAAGGAGAAGGAGGAGCGGTGGCACGTTCGGATGGCGGAGCATCTATTGCGGACGTGCCATCACAGCGGAAGCCGAGGAGAGAGAGGGGTACGGAGGGAATGAATATAGGGTTTGTGTCTCGGCGAGTGAGAGCGAGTTTTCGGTTTTCCCTCGCTTTTGAACTCGGTTGTTTTTTATGCACATTTTGCTGATTTGGTTTTTTAGTTATTCTAGTCTTTAAGAGTTAGTGGAGTCATGTTTAGCTAATTGATATGTTAGTTGTCCTAGTTTTTAGTAGTTAGTGGAGTAAGTACTTTATACAGAATATGGGTAGTTATGAGTCTTATTTTACTAGTGTTTTATGTTATGTATATATCTTTGTAAAATACTTCGAGGTTCTGAATGAAAAAGAAGAAGTGTCAACCTCATCTCTCTTCTCCTTTAGCTATTTTACAGTGGTATCAGAGCCCGTGAGAAGAGTGAGAGAGTTTTAAAAAGATAAAGAAGGTTTAGACGTGTGAGATATTTTCGTGAAATAATTGCAGCAGCAACATTTCCAATGTCCACCAACAATTTTGTTCAACCAGCAATTCCATGTTTTGATGGTCATTATGACCATTGGAGCATGCTAATGGAGAATTTTTTACGGTCAAAGGAGTATTGGTTAGTCTTCGAATCTGGAATTCAAGAGCCACCAGCAGGCATGGCTTTGACAGATCCCTAGAAAGCAGAATTGGAAGCTGGAAAGCTAAAGGACCTGAAGGCAAAAAATGATCTCTTTCAAGCTATTGATCATCCCATCTTGGAAACTATTCTTTGCAAAGAAACCTTCAAGGATATTTGGGTTCTATGATGAAGAAATATCAAGGCTCTGTTAGGGTGAAGAGTGCACAGCTTCAAGTCTTGAGAAGAGATTTTGAGACACAAGCGATGAAGGATGGAGAATCTGTCACTAGCCATTGTGCCAGAATAATGGAGATCGGCAACAAGATGCGATTTCATGGAGAGAAGATAGACGACGTCACCATTGTGGAGAAGATTTTGCGTTCCCTGATGCCAAAGTTTAATTATGTTGTCTACTCAATTGAAGAGTCGAAAAACATAGATGTGCTCTCTCTTGATGAATTGCAAAGCTCCTTATTGGTCCATGAATAGAAGATGAACAGAAGTTCAACAGTAGAGGAGCAAGTGTTGAAGGCTTTTACCAATACTCATTCCAACAATTTCAAAGGAAGGGGTAGAGGTAGAGGTAGAGGTAGAGGAAGAGGAGATTGAGGGAATAGAGATGTTAGCAGGAATTTCAAAGCCAATAATGACCAATTTCAAGACAAAGGCAGAGGATGTGATCCTAACAAATCCAAGGTAGAGTGCTTTAGATGTCATAAATTTGGTCATTATGCATCTGAATGTTATATTAAGTTGCCTAATAATAAAGAAAATGTAGAGAGTTCAAATATTGTTGAGGAAAATGAAGCAGAAACGTTGTTGATGGTTGTTCAAGATGAAAAGAAGCCCGAGTTAGATATATGGTATGTGAATACAGGCTGCAATAACCACATGCGTGGAAGTATGTCTTCTTTTTCTTATCTAATTCATTACAATATGAGTTTGGGGATCATTCTACTGTGAAAGTGATGTGAAAATGTGATATTAAGATAAGAACCAATAATGATTTTGTGGAGATGATCTCTAATGCGTTGTATGTTCCTAATCTGAAAAATAATCTATTGAGTGTTGGTCAATTACAAGAAAATGATTATGTTATTACCATTAAGAAGGGTGCTTGTGAAATTTATGATTTTGTTAGAGGTGCTATTGCAGTTGTTCCTATGAGTTCAAACAGATTGTTTCCATTAAAGATTGAAAATATTCAATCTTATTTGATGGCTGAAAAGAAGGATCCCTCATGACTGTGGCATTTTTGCTATGGTCACTTGAGTTTTGGTGGATTGAAGACCCTCCAACAGAAAAGCATGGTAACAGGTCTTTTTGAAATTACTACTCATTCTCGAGTCTGAGAAGAATGTGTTGTTAACAAATAACATCGTTCTCAATTTTCAAAAGAGAAGTCATGAAGAGCAAATGATGCTTTGCAGCTGATGCATTCGAACATTTGTGATTCTATAAACCCATCTTCTAATGGAGGTAAAAGATACTTAATTACCTTCATTGATGATTTTTTCCAGAAAAACCTAGGTTTATTTTGTATAGGAAAAATCATAAGCTTTCTCTACATTTAAAAGCTTCAAAGCTCATGTGGAAAATGAAGCAAGAAAGACCATTTAGATCCTTCGAATAGATCGATGTGGCAAATATTGCTCAAAAGAATTTAAAGTTTTTTGTGTAGAGCATGGAATTCGAAGAGAGCTTACAGCCGCATATACACCATAACAAAATGGTGTATCTAAGAGGAAAAATTAAACCATTCTCAATATGGTGAGAAGCTTATTGGCAAGAGGAAGAGTTCTAAAGATTTTCTGGCCAAAATCAGTAAATTGGAGTATTCATATTTTGAACAGAAGTCCAACTTTTGCTGCTCAAAATATGACACCAAAAGAGGCTTGGAGTGAGAGAAGACCGGCTGTAGATCACTTTGAAATCTTTGGATGCATTGCATATGCCCATGTTTCGTATGAGAAAAGGAAGAAATTTGATGACAAAGCTAAAAAATGTGTCTTTCTTGGTGTTACTGAAGCATCAAAAGCAGTAAATTGGAGCATTCATGTTTTGAACAGAAGTCCACTAACAAAGAAGATTGTGACTAGCAGGGATGTTTTTGATGAAGAGAACACTTGAGATTGGAATAGGCAGCAGCCTACCCAAGTTCTTTATGACAATGATGCTGAACGGGAGCAGACTTTAGCACCTTGTATGCCAAAAAATTCATCAACTATGACTTCTACAGCTACTGGAATTTCACCAACAATCACTGAAGTCAATGAAGAAGAAGCTCAATCTCTTTGCCACGTTAGAAGAAGGCCTGCTTGGATGGAAGATTATGAGGTAATTGGAACTAGAGATTCAATTTCTCACTTTGCTTTATCTTCATATTATGACCCTACAACTTTTGCGAGTGCTGTCAAAGAAGAAAATTGGCAAAAAACAATGGATGATGAAATTAATGCCATTGAAAGAAATGACACTTGGGAATTATCCGATCTTCTAAATGAACACAAAACTATTGGTGTAAAGTGGGTCTTTAAAACAAAACTGAAAGAAAATGATGAAGTTGACAAATACAAAGCACGTTTGGTAGCTAGGGATACAAGCAATAATATGGGATCGACTATACATAAGTTTTTTCTCTAGTTGCAAGACATAACACGATCAGATTGGTGGTTGCATTAACGGCACAAAATTCTTGGCCTATTTTCTAGCTAAATGTCAAATCAATATTCTTGCATGGGTACTTAGAGGAACAAGTATTTATTGAACAACTCCCTGGTTATGTCAAGATTGGAAGTGAGCATAAAGTTTATAAATTGAAGAAAGCTTTTTATGGGCTAAAACAAGCCCCTCGGGCTTGGTATAGTCGTATTGAAACTTAATTTCTTAAAGTTGGTTTTTCAAATTGTCCTTATGAGCATACACTTTTTTTCAAGATTGGAGATGGTGACACCTAAATTTTGGCAACTCGATTAGTTGTTTATCGCTTTAAAAATTATGGATTAATTTGTAACCCTTAAACAAAAATATTATAATTAAATTACGTAACATGTAGTTTTAAGAGCATTTTTTCATTTAATTGCATATTTGTTGGACCGACGGTGAATGGATTTAGGTGAATGGCTTTGAATATTGAAGCCCACAGGAGCATTAAACTTTGGATAAGTCGATAATTCCTCCATAGTGATTGATATTACATTTACATGGGTGTCCTAAATTGTTAAAAGTCGATTAGGAAATTTCCAACACATTAGCACTGATATATTCATGCATGCTCACCTATTTGAGGGAAAATGCAAAGAAAGGACAACGTGTAAGCGACCACCAATTTGTACATGGAGAAGCCCATGCACGTGAAGGAAAATTATGCACTTGGCCATAATTCGGTCAACATTGGGGGCAAGAAATTGACCGACATTATTTTAAGAGGAAAGAATTTATGCATTCTCCGGTCATATTCACGCAATATTGGCAAAGTAATAAAGACGAGAAAGAAGCGAAAGGTGAATCTCACTTGATGAGAGGGAATGAAATAATATATTTCTTTTCCTTGTCCAAAGTTTAATATCCATGCCTATATAAAGTGGGGTGGGGTGGGGGCGACGACACATAGGGGACGGCCGCATTCAATACACAAAAAAGTGTTGCGAAAATATGATTTCAAATTGAGTAGAACAATGAAGTCGGATCTTTAGAGTAATCAAGTTGGACTTTGAGACGTGATATCACTTTCTTTAGAATTTATTTGTCCCACAAAGTTGCTAATAGTCACCGGCAAATTTTCTCCAGGATACAACAAAATCTCAAATGAGAATACTAGATAGCAATTCTAGTATTTCTCCAGGGTCTCTCATGGGAAACAATTAGAAACAATGGCCGTAGTTTCTCTCGAAAGAAAACGAAAAAAAATGGAAGAAGATGTTTGTTTGATTTCAAAACAAATGTACTTATCTTTATCTTTTGAATATAGGCAACCCTTCAAAAGGTTGCAAAAGAACAAAAGGCAAACTTTTGTGAAAGGTTGCAAAATGAACAAGTACGTCTCAAAGATTACATTGAAAATACATAAAAAATTATGAATTAAATAATAAAAATAAAAAAATAATCGTAATTTTTCGTCAACAGTCGCACTGTTTTAACAAGATTTATAATTAATTTTTTATATAAATAAATTCGAATTTTCAATAAATAAAATAATGATCGTCAGTTAGTGCTAAATCTCATCCATGTATGCACTCACATCTTTTCGATGTGGGACAACGCACCTCTTCATTTGTTTTATAAACAAACTACCAACAATCCCCCACTTTTGTTTATAAAACAAAAACAAAAAATAAAATGTTAAAAATAAACAGCCAAAATTTCCGTGAGATTAATATACATAGATAAATGTCCTTTACTTAGCGCAAGTATCTCAAAGTTCTATCAAAGTGACAAGTAGCTTGGTTTTAAACTTGTACTTTTATATAATAGAACCATACATACCGCACATATACTAACATCTTGTTTCAGTGAGAAGTTCTATATTACTCCGCACTATTATGGTCTTATGCTTGATCCTGTTTCATGAGCTCTCTAGAAAGCAACCCTAACTTTCGTAAGAAGCGGCACCACTTCTAAGCTCATATAGATGAAGTATTTACTATGTGTTTCTGTTACTATCAACACATTATAAGTTTGTACTATACTTTATTAAGAATTCAATCAAACTTACAAAACGTAATAGATGATACTGACTTCTCATATCAGTGTTACATTAGTATCAAACAATCACATTCAATAACTTGTTTTTACCCATTAAACCTTGTAACTAGTGATGTTCTAGAAAAAAAGGTCAGGTTACTATTATTAGTGATTTCAATTAAAGGGTTTCAGCCCCGTTTCTTATGAGGTCATTATTACCATGTCTCTTGGTAAAGCCTTTGTTAAGATATTGACTAGATTATTACTTGACCTCACATAAACAATTATTATGGTACTATCTTTAATCAATTGTCTCACATACTCATGTCATAAACTAATATATCTAGATTTACCATTATAGGTGCTGCTATAAACTATTGCCAAAGTAGCCTGACTATCACAGTGAATAAATAGGAGGTATATGATTATGCCATAATTTGATATTCAACAACAAATTCATAATCCATTCGGTCTCTTTCCCAGTTGCCGCTAAAGCAACAAATTCGGATTCTATCATTGAGTAAGTTATGTATATTTGTTTCTTGCTTGTCCAAGAAACAACACATTTAGGTAATATGAAAATTAATCCATTAGTGGATTGTTTATCTCTCACACTTGTAATTCAACTAGCATCGGTATATCTTTTTAATATAGATGGATTATTATAGAATAATAAGATAACTCTCAAATGTTCTATATTTGGATTACTAGTATACTTACTCAACTTGCACAAAAACACGTTTAGTTTAATGCATCGCATATATTAAAGATCTTACAGCACTAACATATTTAAATTGTGCTACTGCTTTACTAGTATTATAATTTAATTTAATATTGAATCAATTGGAGTACACATTTCTTTGAAGCCAAGATGTTTAAATTTATTTAACATCTTTTCCATGTCATCACTTTGGCTTAAAGAATAACCCCTACTATTTTTTAATTTTTAACACCCAATAAAGTATCTACTTCACTCAAATCTTTCATTTTAAAATGAAAGTTAGATACTTTTTTGTCTTAATGACTCCAATCACATTGGCTCCATAGTCCCCTTCAAATACCCCCACTTCAAGACTATTTAAGAGGCAATTAATCGAAATTATGCATCATTAAATTTTCATCCTCGATGAAATACATACATCAAAATAGAAAACCAATGCAATTCTACACTCTTGGCTCATTTATGCTATTCCATAGAATCAAATCTATGAGGGGCAAGGACAAGATTGTAAAATTTCTGAAAAGGAAGGGCAAAAGGGTAAAAGGAGCCACGGGGATGTTAGGCCTATATCCGCGGCAGGCGCATGGCCCGCACACGCCGCGTGCAACGCGTAGGTGCGTGCAACGTGCAACTGCCGGACAGTTCTGCGCGCGTGGGATCCACGCGCCAGCGGTCGGCGTGCGCGTGGCCGCGCGTGGGTTTCACGTGCTTGCAACTGCAGCGAGCACGTGAAGCCCACGTGCCTCTCTCCCTCGTGCACAAAACACTTTTCTTTGCCATTTTTCACCGTTCCGCTGCGATTTCGCTAGCCATTTCGTCTCTGGTAGCCCATCTAAGACACAAATAAATAATGGGTTTTGGAGAGCATGCCGACACGACCACATGGGTCCAAGTTTCGGTGAAAATGAGCAAGAAATTGGCCCCAAATCAAAAGAAAATTTCCCAAAAAGCAAATCCTCAACCACCATGACTTCCGCCGCCCGATTAGCCTCCGGCGAACACCGATATGCCGAAATAACTCATGGCTAATGTTCCTCATGGCGGTGCGACCGTATGGGTCCAAATTCGAGCGGTAGGTCGCCGGATTTTGCTCGGAATCAGTGAGTTTCTCTCTTGGCATTAAAATTCCAAGTTACTGTTCATCTTAAAAAATGTCCGAAAATACACCAAAAATTCGACAAAAACAAGGCAGAGGCACTAAACGTAGCTCTGATACCAAATGTAAGACATAAAAAACAAATGCGGAAACCAGGATCGATTGTAGACAAACCATTCTATGCGCTTCATCCTCTTGACTCCATTGTTACGAAATAAATCCTTAAAATTGTTGGGAAAATATGGCTTTGAATTGGGTAGAACAATGAAGTCATATCTTTAGAGTAATCAAGTCGGACTTTGAGGCGTAATATCACTTTCTTTAAGGATTTATTTGCCCCACAAAGTTGCTAATGGTCACCGGAAAATTTCCTCCAAGATATAACAAAGTCTTAAATGAGAATACTAAATAACAATTGTAGTATTTCTCCAGGGTCTCTCATAGGAAATAATTAGAAACAATGGCTGTAATTTCTCTCGAAAGAAAACGAAAAAAAAATGGAAGAAGATGTTTGTTTAATCTTAAAACAAACGTACTTATCTTTGTCTTTCGAATAAAGGCAACCCTTCAAAAGGTTGCAAAAGAACAAAGGCAACCTTTCGGGAAAATGTTACAAAATGAACAAGTATGTCTCAAAGATTACATTGAAAAGACATAAAAAATTCAGAATTAAATAATAAAAAATAAAAAATTATCGTAACTTTTTGTTAATAGTCGCACTGTTTTAACAAGATTTATAATTAATTTTTTATAGAAATAAATCCGAATTTTCAATAAATAAAATAATGATCATCGATTAGTGTCAAATTTCATCCACGTGTACACTCACATCTTTTCGATGTGGGACAATGCACCTCTTCATTTGTTTTATAAACAAACTACCAACAAAAAGAACACACATGAGAGAGCTGAGAGAGAGAAATCCCGACCAGTTCACAGCCCCCCCGTCTCGCGGCCTGGCCTGTGGCTGTGCCTTTGTCACCATCACCGCTGCATCGTGTTGCCACCCTATTGGGCCGTCGACGACGAACAAGCCGCTCCCTGCACGCGAGCCACCTAAGAAGTCAGTCATGTTCGAGCTACTGCACCTGACGACATTGTTGCTCTCCAGTCTTGGCGGCGACTACGTTGTCGTTCCTTGTGGTGACGATGACCATCTACTGTTGCTGCTCCACTAGGCTCTTCTGACTGACGACAAGGCGTCCAAGTGGCTAGCTAATTTTTAAAGGTGGTCCTCCCAGTAGCTTCCAATACCTTCGTATAGAGTAGGAACAAAAGAAGGCCAAGCGAGAAGACATTCGGCTGCCGTTCTTCTCCGGATTACTGAATACGTGTCATTGAGCCACCTCACCCTGAGCGCCACCAATTCACCACCTGTCAATCGTGGTTCGCAAGTTGCCAAATTTGGAAACCAATATTCGAATTTGGTAAAAATTTTATCTAATTTGATTTTTTGAATATTCAATATCCTTATTTGAAATATTGTCAATGCATATGATTGAAATTTCCGATATGCTATCATGTCTACAATCTCAAATAGCATTTTAAAACAGGTATTAATTCCTGATTTCACAACATGCATATAATTGACAGTCCGATTTCACGCTCGAAAGATGACTCGCAATCGCATGGAAAAATCGCCAATCCGATCTTATGTTCAAGATACGATTCACGATTTTGTTAAAAATTGGCCTATCCGATCTCATGCGCGAAATACGATTTGTCAATTTATAAGATGGATATCAACTATATCTTGTCTAATTTGTTGTCATTTGAATCAATTTTGTTTCCGTAAAAGAAAAACCCAAAAAATAAATATATTTGAGTTGGATTAGGTTCATTGCTTGTTTTGGGGTAGTTTGCATGTTTAAGATTAGGAAATTTATTTATTTCGATTTTTTTAAATAAAAATACCAAAATCATTAATTTAGGATGTTAGAGTCTCTTTTCATTAATTTAGATTGCACATTTAATTATTGGACAATTTTAATTTCGAATTTTATAAAAAAGAAAAAGAAAAGCCTAGAATTATGGCATTCTTTGCACATCATCTAGTCATTGCATATTAGGACAAGATTGCATGTTTAATTTAATTCTATATAATCTTTCTAATTAAGTATAAGTTTAGGTAATTTTTCTTAGATAGATTGCATTTTCGGTTAGGAATTACCTAGTTCAGATAACATTCTAGTTTAAATTAGGATTTGGACTAATTAGATTCATAATATAAGTTGGATGATATCTTAATCTAGATAGACAATTTTTGCTATTTTCTAATTTCAAATTTTACGTAAAATACCCAAAAAAAAAAAAAAAAACCATTGTCTTAGAATAAATTAGTTTCTTTATCTATGATAGATTGCATGCTCATTAAGAAAACACAAAAAAAACTATGCTTATGTCATGTAGTTTAAGTCATATTGCTATGTCATGTTGCGTCATGTTAGATTAGTAGATTGCATTGCATAAAGTATGATTCTCATTAAACAAGTGAAAATAAAAATTAATTGATTGCGTGTTAATTAGAAATCATATCTAGGATTGTTGATGTGAATTTTGATCAAGCATTGTATATACTTTCGTTGCTATGAAGTAAGTCATATAATTTATTTATTGCTTTTTTTTTTTTTTTTTTTGTGGATGTTAAATTGGTGATTTGTGCACTCGCATGATTACCTCACATGTTAGAGAAGTAAATTAAAATCAATTCGAGCTGCTTACAAAATATTTGTTCGAAATAAAAGAGAAAGGTACTGAAAGGATGTTAGAGAAATCTAATGTAATCAAGTTCTTGAACTCACAATCTTTGGTTAAAGTAAATCTCCCGTTACTTTACTTGGGTTTCTAATCGACCCACCAATAATAGATTAGTGGCGACTCCTAATTGAAAAATCATCTGCATGTTAAGAACTTAAACCTAAGTCGTGAATTGGTATGGGCTTGGGAGAGCCTGAGCTAAATTTATGTTTAGCAATCCATTAGCCAAACCTTAAGTGGTGCACCCGAGGTTAGGTCATAACGGGAGATAAAGGGAAAATGCTCATTGTCTACTTGTATGTTGACAATCTTATATTTATTGGAAATTGTGATGCAATATTTGAAGAATTCAAGAAATCTATGATAGATGAGTTTGAAATTTGATCTTGGTATGATGCATTATTTTCTTGGCATAGAAGTGGTACAATTGGGTGATGGGATCTTTTTTTCTCAAAAGAAATATGTGGGAGAAATTTTGGACAGATTTCAGATGAAGGATTGTAATCCTATAAACACTCCAGTTGAGTTTGGCTTAAAGCTGTACGAAGGGAGGAACGTTGACAGCACACTTTACAAACAAATTGTGGGCAGTTTGATATATCTAACTGCAACAAGACCAGACATAAATATTTTGTGAGTTTAATTAATATATATATATATATATATATATAAATATATATATGGAGAATCCTACAAAAATGCATTTGTTAGCTGCCAAGAGAATCCTTTGTTACTTGCAAGGAACTAAAGACTTTGGGCTATTTTACAAGAAATGTGAAAAGTTCAATTTGTTGGGATTTACTGATAGTGATTATGCAGGTGATAGGATGAGCACTTCGGGTTATGCTTTTATGTTTGGGATATGTGCTATTTCGTGGTCATCCAAGAAGCAACTAATTGCCACATTGTCAAGTATAGAAGATAAATTTGTTGTTGCGACAGATTGTGCTTGTCAAACTATTTGGCTATGGAGAATTCTTAAGGAGCTGCAATTTAAGCAATCAAGAGCTACTAAAATTTTTTGTGACGACAACTCAGTAATCAAACTCTCCAAGAATCTTGTGCTACATGGAAAAAGCAAGCACATTGATGTTAAGTTTTATTTCTTGAGAGATCTTAGCAATGATGGAACAATTGATCTAATCTACTGGAGTGAAGATCAGGTTGTTGATATATTCACCAAGGCTCTCAAGATGGAGTCATTTGTGAAGCTTAGAAGGTTATTAAGTGTCTGCACGTTGAAAACAGTCAAGGCTTTAAATAAAATGTTGGCAAACATAAGTTTAAGGGAGGGATTATTGAAATAATAGTTATTTTTTCTGCATGTTTTGCTGATTTGATTTTTCAGTTATCCTAATCTTTAAGAGTTAGTGGAGTCATGTTTAGCTAATTTGTGTGTTAGTTGTCCTAGTTTTTAGGAGTTGGTGGAGTACATGCTTTATATAGAATATGGGTAGTTATGGGTCCCATTTTAGCGGTGTTTAATGTTATGCATTTGTCTTTGTAAAAGACTTTGAGATTCTGAATGAAAAAGAAGAAGTTTCAGCCTCATCTATCCTACCCTTTAGCTATTTTACAGGCGTTGTGGAGGTCGCCTCGCCGCTCGAGAGAAGGAGAGGGAGACAAATTACTGCTCCATTTGGGCCGACGCTCTCAGGGCCGACGCTCTCAATCGGGCCAGCCCCATTGGTTGGGCAATAGTTGGAGGAAGGTAGGGGAAAAAATATCTTAAAAATCTGCAAAATAATTCAAATGTCTAATTCTACCCAAAATTTCCGAATTGCCGATGGCGATGCCGAGTGGAGTAACGTCTTCGGAAATCCACTGAGTGTGCAATTCAACACGACCAGGCACCATTATCTTAGCGAAAAATTGACAGCTTGCTCGCCATGGCAACTTTGAATCAATAACGATCCTTGACTTACAGCCATTCTCTGAAATTTGGCATTTTCTCAACTTTACATCATGCTTCGACTGATTTTGTGATTTTTGTGCAAGATGTATGGGGCTTCTCTTCTGTGATGCTAGTTTAGGATTGCAGGAGATTTATTTGCAGATGTGGCTTGGAGATACGCGACGATTCAAGAATATTTTTTAGCCATATCAGAAGTCAAAGGAGGGCTGCTGCCGGTGCAACCTTTATCTGAAGAATGGCAAAACATTACTCTCTACACCTTCAAGGGTCAAATATCGAGCGAAGGGGATAACGTCAAATCTGGCGTTCTCTTGACTTAAAATACATGTCAATTATTGCGAGCATCTCGAAGTCAAACCTCCCGCTTTGAAAAGGCTTCATTTGGTCCTTTTCGATGGTGTCCTCTTCCGTCAGCTTCCTTTGGTCCTTTTCGAGCAAGCTGTCAATTTTTTCACGAGGATACTGATGTGTGCTCGCGTTGAATTGCATGCTCAATGGATATCCATAGACTTTACTCCACTGGGCATCGTCATCGGCCGGCCGAAAATTTCGAGAAGAGTCAGACATTTGAATTATTTCGTCGATTTTAAGATATTTTTTCCCCTTTCTTTCTCCAACAAGATTATCGTGATCTATCAAGTTTTTTTTTGTCCTTTTAAGCTATGTCTAAAATTCTACTAAAGAACAATAGGATATGAAATTTAAAGATTCTATCCATTTTTGGGTGACCATAATAATAAAGTCAAATATATTTATATTAAATTACATATATTATTTGATGTAAACGGCACCTAAAAGTTTACGAACGAGGCTGGTTAAAGATTACTTCCTTTTCGTCGTAGCATATACTAGCCAGCCAATTAGCTCATGACGCATTAGAGACGCAGTTAAACCTTAGAAGAAAGCCCAGCGTTATAAAGAGCAAGATTATCGTCGGAGCAGTGTCGACTTCGGACGGACGAGACTGGTGATTTCCATGCAGAGCGCAGCTGACTAAAAGCCTGGTAAGTCGTTTCTCCCCTCCCGCTACTTCCTCGGAGCTCATGATTCCGATTTCGATGTCAAATGCTTGTCGCTTGATGCCGATGCAATCTCCAGCGTTCGATCCCGTCCACCTGACGCCGCCGCTCTCGATTCCTTCCTCCGTCCAAGAACCGCCGTTAGCCGGAGATCTTCCTGACCCGGTCTCCGGGGAGCAACCCCAAGTTCGCAGCGACGCTGAGGATGTCTCAGTCTGCTCACAACCCAGGTAACTTCAGCTCGCTGGTGAGCTTCTTCGGCGTTCCGGCGTGCTAGTATCTGCGCATGCTCATCGCGCAGGTTGTCTCGTTTGAATCTCTTATTGCTCGAGTGACGATACTCGTCGGTGGGAGATGGGTTACTCCTGATCTCGATCGTGTCGCTGTTTCGGAGTGAACTCTGTTTAAGTATGACTGATACCCTTCAGGTCATTTTGGCTAGTGCTAGAAATCGTATGGGGGGAAGTGCGCAATGGTTGAATGGGGGAGATGCTTCATTCTCAATTATGTCAGCATCTAGTGCTGAAGTTTTTTACTTTACGGTCCATACTCTTCTCGTGCATATGGTGAGCGGTGGTGTTAATTCGTTAAGTTTTCTCTGTTCAGTTGTTCAGCAGCAGAGAGTCGTGATACCGAACAAGCATGGGGAGAAACTGGTGGGGCTGTTGCATGAGACTGGATCTTCGGAGATGGTGATCCTCTGTCACGCCTTCCGGTGTTCCAAGGTACAGTGATTTATATAATTTGGAAAATGGCAGAAATAAGAGTATGTATAAGCCGTGACATTGTTTGCTACTGCGATACGGCAGACTTCCTTTCTCCAGTAAAATTGACAGTTCTGCAAGTGAGCTTTAACTTTTTCTTTCTACCTGTTGTGCAGGAAAATAACACGATGGTGAATCTTGCTGCTGCTTTGGAGAAGGAGGGTATTAGTGCTTTCCGCTTTGACTCTGCTGGAACTGGGTATGCTGAAATATACTCGTCAAATGTAGATATCATTTTTCCGCTAAGTCCATTTATGTGAGGAGGAAGTGAGGGAGGGAGAGAGAGAAAGAAAGAAAGAGTCTTTAAGAAATATTGCCGGTTTCAGTAAACACCGTGCTTAGAGTCACAGCAGAAATAACGCTGTCAATTTGGGCATTTTGGCAGTTCAAAGATTTAGTTCAGCTAAATGCTGATTCTGGTCTTTAGTTGTAAATTTTAGTAGCAATTTGTCTGTTGTTCCTTCTCCCAAACTTGGATTGCTTGACTGCTATTTCAAATGTCCTTTTAGATATCTCTTTAGTTTTGATATCTCTCCTCTTGTTGACTCATTTAGCTATTGAAAAATCATACCATACCTTCCCCTAATTAGTCTTGTCAATATTCTCTTTTTTCAGAGTCATTGTTATTAGAAACCTCTTTATCATCGGCAATCCCATTCAAATCGTGGTTGTCTTACTAGCTGTAAATATTTGCCCAAATTTAACACAGTGGGTGATGTGTCTATGATATATAATTTGGGCATTATGAGGTCGTAGTTGTACCTTCTGGCCCAGGTGAAAGTGTGGGTACTAAGAGACTGATCATTTCAGCAGTCTTGACATTTTATTAAACCAAGGCATCATGAGGGCTCTTACCTCACATGGAAATAGGACGGGGACAAGGTTTTTTTGTAGCTTTTATTGCATGCTTTACGTCATCCACTCTTTGAATGGTTGCTTCATTAGGACTCATGCTCGATCCTGAAAGCATAATCATTATTGATGACTTATAGTTATGTCTAAGGCGATTGATTTGATCTTGGTATAAGTTTTTAGAACTGGACATAGGTTAGACAGGAAAGCAGTTCTTGCTTCTAATAATCCTTTCCTTTTGCCTTAACACTCTTATAACACTTATGCTTTCTAGAGAGAGTGAAGGTACAGATGGTAACCTCTGGAGAGAAGCTGATGATCTTCGTGCTGTTATTGAGCACTTCAATGGAGCTAATCGGGTGACCAGTGCAATTGTGGGGCATAGCAAAGGTTTGTGAAATCACGAACAGTATCTTGAATTTTTCTGTTTTTGGGGAGGGAATAGCTCATACATAGTTTGATCGATTTGCACTTGCTTCTGCCTCCTGTTGTATTAAAAAAAAAAAAAAAAAACATCAATGCCTGCCAAATGCCTGTGGACATATGTGAAATCAGCATAATAGAAAACAGCCCAAATCTTTTCACTTTGCAAATTAGTTGGTGTCACTTAAGTTGATTGATCTTCTAACGTTGTTGCAGGAGGCCGTGTAGTTCTTCTTTATGCTTCTAAGTATCATGATATACATACTGTTGTCAATGTCTGTGGCTCTTATGATACGAAGGGGGGAATTGAAGATTGCTCGGGCAAAGATTTCATGCAAAGAATTAAGGAGGATGGATTCGTTGATGTCAAGACTAGAACAGGTATTCATTCATTAAATACTTGCAGCTTCTACATTTGTTTCTTTTTTTGAAGGAAACAAGTGGCGCTCTTTCTTTGTAGGAGTTTTTACCTAGTTTGCAGTTCAATTTGGTATGCGCAACAAAGAGGAGAAAGTGGAACACTACATTTTCGAATGTGGTGCAAAGGGGGTAGGCTTCTTAGGAACGCTTTTCCATAACAAAATTCGTACACTCGGATGCGGAACATTTTTAAAGCTCAAACTCAAGTAAATTAAATATTTTGTGTTTAGAGCACATTTAATGGATTGATATCTTCCCTTTACAGTTAAATCGTATATAGTATGTATTAAGGGCAGGTCAAATCATATGCAGTATGTAATTGGTAAAAAAAAGGTATATAGTATGTTTTTATAGATTATCGCGTTCCTTATCTTCCTTTATTCCGCCTAGAATGCTCAGAATGCCAAATCTAGCATTCCAAGACACTGGTGAACCGTGAATTGGAATGCACATAAACTTTGCCGATCACTGCTATTTGAGCGAATTCAGGGAACCCTGGTTTTTCCACAGAGGATGGGGTCTAGCTTTGTTGGTTCTTTCATTGTCGCCTTTGTCAAGAAGTGACTTCAATGGCATATTAGTTTCCCTTTGGAAAGCTGTAATTCTTAATTTTGTCGATAGAGAAATCTAAATATGAACTTGGCCATTTGCTGGTAAGTTTGTGCATGGCACTTTCATCCATGAAGTTATGTGGGCGCAAGGAATCGTCACGGATTCTTCTAAGTTCTATTTCTGCTTTTTGCAGGATTTATTATTCGTGATGTGAAATACGAATTTCTGATGGATTCCTTAAATACCAATATGCACGAAGCATGTCTTCAGATTGACAAAAATTGCAGGTATTATTTTCTAGATGGTACATGACGTACTGCTGCTCTTGTAATGACTGTCTCGTGATACTTGTTGATATCTAATGATGATTTCTAGTGAATCCTTGCAATGAGTTCATCCTAGTAGGACAAAGAAATACCTTAATCCTGCGTAGATGAAGCCTCTCATTTTTATTTCGTAACTGAGAGCCGTTATAGGTTGTTAAGAGACTACTTTCAGTCCTTACTGTCCTGTCCCATTGGTCGAGGCTGGCTTTGACAGGGATTCCCTTTGTGCTCGAGAACATAAAGATTAAAAGAACTCTAGCTATTTTTAAGCGTTTTTGTTTAAGTTTCATAGCTTTGCCACCAGGGATGGTAGACGAATATGTCCTAAGTATGTTTCCTATTCCAGCTAGTTTATAACCTGAAGAAAACTAGATTATTTTCTACTATACGTGATTACTAAAACTTTGATACAGGGTTTTGATAGTTCATGGATCTGCTGATGAAGTTGTCCCAGTATCAGATGCACTAGAGTACGCAAAAATCATATCAAACCACAAGCTGCGGATTATCGAAGGAGCAGATCATCGATATACCTCACATCAGGCAGAGTTGGCCTCTATCGTATCGAGTTTCATAAAGAAAGCATTGGAGGAGGACAGAGAGAAATCCAGCCAGTAGCGAGGTACATGCTCGTGCCTGATTGTCGGAGAGATCTTTGCACGCATTACGTACAAGATAGCAAACTCACTCCTGTAGGATGCTTTCAACTTATTCCTGATTATCAACTTAGGTGGCAAAATGGTTTGGGATGCAACCGAAGATGGCCAAAATATGAGCGCACTATTGGGAGTTAAGATTTCTTACTTTGTCCTATTGACAATCTTGGTGCGAGCACTAATTGTACTATGAATTGTCCATTCTGATAAGGATGATTTGTCTCTATTTAAACTGACAACTTGAAACTATTAAGGATTGTCTTAGCTTAGCTATGCAAGCCTTTTCTTTTCTACGTTTCATGGTCTAATCCACAGTGTAGTCTTAGCTTTTGCAAAAGCAGTTATGTTATGGTGACAATGTTGTATCAAAGGTAGTCTGTGGAAGGCCCATATCAGTTAGTAAGTACTCTCATTATGTTAAAATTGAGTAGATTTGCTGTTGCAGCCAAAGCATTTGAGAAATGCATCAACTTAAAATGGTATGTCATTGCATCTAGTGTGAAATACACGCTTGAGGTACTTATGTTGGATTCCAGCTCGCACATCTACTGTGTCATCTGCCAATATCATGCACATCAGCGACACGAGTTTATGACGCACATGACTTAGCTACATCGACGTGTTACCTCATTTGTGCATCTACAAAGGCTTAAATTCATGAATTCCTACAATAATCTGTACTTGTGAACACTCTTGCGGCTGAGTTTCAAGTTATCTACTACAATATCGTAGACCTAATGACAAAAATTAGCTAAAATTGCTAGGGGCTGTTTTTTGAGGTGAAAGAGCCAATGCGCTAGTTTCTTCTGCAAATGCTTTCATAAATGATAAGTAAAATTTCAAATAAGGGCATAAAGTGTCCAGATTTTTTCAAATAAAGGCTCGAAATAAACTTTGTGTCAAATAATGGCTTGAAGTGGCCATGATTATTTTAAATAAAGGCCTAAAGTGGCCATAGTTATTTCAAATAAGGGCCCCACCTTGCCGGTCGTTGATCAGTTAACTATTCCCATTGGTCAATGGCGTTTTTATCCAATTACACTTTTAATTTTAAATATTTTTTATTATTTTCTTTTCTTTTTTCACTTTTTTTTTTCTTTCTTATGAGGGCTTGTGGGCATCGGCGAGGGCTCAAGAATCAGCCTTGCTTGGGGTTGATGAGGGCTCAATGACCCTTGCTAGCTATTGGCGAGACCCTCACCCAGATTTGGCAAGGGTTTGCCTTGCCCATGGCTATGAAGATGACCTCCCCAAGGCGAGGGTCGTCTCGCCCAGGCAAGCCCTTCCCTTCCCTTGCTAGATCAAGAAAGGGTGACTCTCGCTTAGCCCTTTCCAACATTTTCGGTGGCCGGCCAACCATCGAGGAAGACGAAAGAAAAATCAAAAAAAGGAAAAAAAAGAAAGAAAAAAGAAAGAAAATTAAAAAAAAAGAGATAAATGACTAAAATACCATTGACTAGTCGGAAAGTCAAGTATTTATTTAAAACAGACATGATCACTTTATGCCTTTATTTTAAACAAGATCCACTTTATGCTCTTATTTGAGAAAATGATGACATTTCAAATTCTTATTTGAAACAAAATCTATCTCAACTTCTTATTTAAGAAAATGAAAATATTTCAAATTCTTATTTGGAATTTTCCATAAAAGATATGCACTCCAGGGATGTGAACGACTGCAATAGCATCTTGAACCACCTAATGTTGTCTCATAAGTCACCACAGGACCAGTCTCTTCTATCAAGTCTCGAAGTGAACATCTCTCGTGTCACCATGTTCACTTCGAGAGATTGTTAATCGGTGCAACTGTGTCCCGATCGTTGATGTTCTCTCACTGTGATTAGTTGTGAAGAATGCTGTGTGGTTTTTGCGAGACACATGCACCTTGCATGTCATGTTGGAAAGGCTCCTTAGATCGAAAATGGTTCGTGACCATAAGCAGCGTTGCCTGGATGATTTGTAAGGATGGAATTAGAGGGAGTGATTGAGCGAGGCGAGGCGAGGCGAGCTCTCGCCGCTGGCCGGTTGCTGGAGCAAAAGGAAGGAGGGAAGAGGAAGGAAAAAAAAAAGAGAGGAAAAAAATGGAAAAAGAAAAGAAAAGAAAAATAAAAATTTCAAAAACATAAAATATTAATAAAAATTATTTGCCGGCACGACTAAATCAAATATTCATGTGAAAGCAACATATTGTCGGACTCCTAATCTAGCAAGGGTAGCTGGCTGCTCCATTTAGAACTGCTCGGTTAGAGTTGGGATTTGGCAAGGGGATATGCCCGATCTCCGACATCGTTGATTTAGGATTAAAAAAAGAGTTCATCACTAAGGCCGGCGCCATGTACAATTTGAATGATCTAAGTTTTCATGGCAAGGAAGCTTTACAAGGGATTCCTGAATGGAAATGACACTGAACGCCAATAACTTATGATGAAACTTGAGGAAAAGCTTCTCGTCGTGACGGAAAAAGAAGCCATGGACAGCGATGCTTCTGAAGAAATTATCTTAGCTGACACTACCGATGAAGAAGCAGCTCCTTCTGTTGGAGCATAAGTGATTTTCTATGTAGAGATCTCTTAGCTTGATTGTGGCGAGCAAGCTCTAAGTCTAGTTGATACCCTCATAAGCAGTGTAAGTAAGGTGCTTCTTATGGGTCTTAACGTTAGAATTTTTCGTAATGGCTGTTTTCTCCCTTTTCGTTTCAATTGGCTTTTGCTGGATGCACTTTAGATGAGCATATCTATCGGAAAGAAATCTCTTATTGCTTTTTTGCACCAAGTGAAAGGAGTGCACGGGCAGGTAAATACGTTTTGGTGGATATACAAGATTGATGAGCCACAGTTAAATGTCAGGTGGCTGCTCTTGTCCCCAAAGGTGAACTCGATGGTAAGATGGGTGATGCACACATGGCAATGCAAGATGGATTGATGAGCCAGGCGCTTCGCAAACTTATCATTATCACAGATATCAAGTAGTCAATAACAGATCATTTGATCTTTTAAATCCAATGTTATATTTTCTTTAGAATTTTTTATAATCACTAACTGGGTCATGAAATTTTTGTTCTTGATTGCTGGGGTTTATAGGCTTGAAGGTTTAGCTATTAGAATTTGAGATGGACTGCAACTTTGTATGATTGGAGCACTCAATTAGATGTGGTCAGGCTGATAAAAGGTATTCAACAGATACCTACACCGACTTCAATTTGCAGTTGACCTCTTCCCCCTTCTTTATAAGCCCTATTTTCCGAATATGTAGGCGCATCGAGGCATAGAACCACCACAAGTAACTTCAGTGGGACCAACAAATCCTCCAAAAGTGGACAGCTTTGATCTCACCTGAATTGAGATGAAGCTAATGGGTTCAGAGAACTCATTGAACTAACATCAATATGTCCCGGCAAATATGCATGGTAATTGTAACAAAGATAAAAAAGAAGGCATACTCATCTAAAATCAACTGGAGTTGAACACTTATGTCATCTGGAAAATCTCAGTCGGTGTGGGTATCAGCTAAACATCTTTTATCAGCCTGACCGCATATAATTAATTGCTCCAATCAAACAAGATCGCAGTCCCTCTCAAATTCTAATAGCATAACCTCAAGCCTAATAATAAATTGAAGCTCTAACAATCACAAGAACAAAAAATTTCATTACCCATTGACAACTATATGGTGACTACGTATACTTTTAACACCGGCACATATAGAGAAAAGTGATGGATTTAATAAATGGGCCTAAGCTGGCCCGGCCACGATGGGCCTAAAGGCCCGGCCCACGGGAATAAGGCCCGTGGAAGGGAAAGGTATAAAAGGGATGAGAGAAAGGGAGAACGTACTTTTTCACATTTAAGACGTTCGATTTCTCCCCAAGAAGCTCTTTCTCTCTCCAAGACGAAGAAGCGACTCCGTCATCCCTCAAACGGCGAATCTTCGACTTCGGATCGAACGGGACCAAAATTCTCTTCTTCTTTGAGGCGTCGGTGTCTAATCTGTGGCCAACAAGGTACGCTCGAATCCGTGGTGTGCTTTTGATCGGTGATACGTGACATTCCTGGGCTTATCTTCCGCATATGAATTAGGGGTTCGGTTTAGGTGCCGAATCCGGTTTTTCGGGATCCGACCTATCTCAACATTGGTATCAGAGCCCGTGTTAGCGTTTTCCCGACTTGTATGATGTTGTATGATGTTTTATGATTGATTTTTCGCAAATGAACTTCGGCCGTACGGATCGGGGCGAGAAATCCCGACACCCGAGAGTTGTTCGCCTATCTTTTCGACTTTTCGTAAGTCGAAACCAAAATATGATTGCACAGGGAGGAAGACGACGTCGAGACGAGTCCGGCGACACGTCGCGCGCCGGGGGACTCCGCACGCGCCCACACGCGCGCCGTGCCGCCAGGCGTGGGCGCGACGCGCCTGCGCCCGAATCTGCGGCCGGTTCGTCCGGCGGTCACGCACACGCGCGGTGATTGAACCGGGCGGCTGCGTGCCGCCCGGCCGGGTGAACCGGGCACGCGCCGGTCCACGGACCGAGCGTCGCGGTGCCGACGCCAGCATGACGTCACCCAACGGCCGGTAACCGGGCCGGGTGACGTCATCGCCGACGCCCGCATCCGCCGGGCGGCGGCCCGACCCGGCGACCCGACCCGACCGACCCGCGGACGCTGGCACGCGTGCGGCATGTGCCGGCTGACGTCTGCGTGACGTCAGCCCGCGCACGCGCGGCACGTGCGGACGGTCCGCCCGGCCGGTCCGACCCGCCCACCGGTCCGACGTCCCGCCGCTGACCGTTGACCGTTGACGGACGACCGTTGACCGTTGACCCCAAAAAAAAAAAAAAAGAATTTGTTTCTTTTTTTCAATTATGTCTATGTGGATTATATGTAATCCAATATTGTTCTGCATTTGTTGCAGGAACAATGCCTCCCCGCAGTTACGTACGCCTATTCGCGTGATTACCGATAAACAAAAGGCAAAGCTTTCTAAGTTGATAGCTGAGTTGACTGATTATCGATGGGAGAAAGGTGACTTAATTGATCATGTTTTTGAAGTCAACAGGAAGATTCAACAGGTCATATGGAATGGTCATCCCATGTCGCATCGAGAGATGGTGCGATTTTTCATTAACACTCTTCCATCAGAATGGCAAGATGTGTTGAATCGCATATGGGATGTCAACGGTGCTGCTTCATATAAGAAGATTGTGATAGATTTTGTAAACGAATATTACTGCATTGTTGCAAGGGAAAAGGTCAAGAAATTGACCAAAATAGGATCTTTCCCAGTTCGTGTGAAGGTTATCTGTAAAATGTATTAGCTGTTTTTTGTTGAGTGTGCTATGTGAACATCCTATGTAATGTTATCTACCTGATTGTTGTTATTGTAACGACCTATATGTTTGTTATATTAACTGAAAGTATTATCATATTATTGTATGTCAATTATCCGTCACTTTCATTAATTGCTGGTTGCTGTGGGTAGTTAGCTGTGGGTAGTAATAGAAAGTTTCATGTAGCTTCATAGAATTGATTTTGCATATAACAATCATATTAATGATAGTTTTAAGTTAGGATTTTTGGAGGATGATTGGAAACAAAGTGACCTTTTGATTCTGAAACCTTACTTAAAATTGTTAATTAATATGATGGGTTTGTGCAAAATAGATGCATAAATAATAGGCATTAATAACTCGTGCATATATGTCTGATGTGTTCAGATCAATGGCTTCACCACAAAGAGCATAGTTGCCGAGCTGAACAAAGGTGAAAAGCTCAATGGTGACAACTATGAAATCTGGCAAATGAAAATCCAAAGTATGTCTTTGGAAGAGCAAGAAGCACTTGAGACTCTTATCCCGACCATGGTAGAACCCGAAGAAGGAACCACCGCACAAAGCATAAGAGAGACAAAGAAGCATTTGCTGCATGGAAAAGAAAGAACTCTCTTGCTCGCATCACGTTGCTTTGAGCAAAGCATGGAAAATGACGTCATGCGAGAGTTTAGGCGTTTTGAAAATGCCAAAGACATGTGGGAAGCATTGGCGGCAAGATTTGGTCATACTTCGGTGACCGGACTAAGGCAGCTCACTATTAGGTTTGACTCTTATAAGAAGCCTCATGGTCGAGACCATGAAGCAACATCTTAGAAAGATGTCAAACATGATTAATGAGCTTAAAGATGCTGGCCATGTCCCGACGATGAGCAGCAAGTACAAGCAGTGATTCGTTCCTTGCCTCGAGTTGGGAGCATATGAAGGTGCACCGACTCATAATGAGAATATCAAAACCTTTGAGGATGCATTGCGTCATCTTGAGCTGGAAGATGACCGCCTATTGGCGGCTAAGCCGGAAGCTGAACTCTATCATGCTAGTTCTAGCTCAAATGGAGCTTCGGGCTCCAAGCGCAAGCGCCCTAACCGGTTTGATAAAGGGAAAGGCAAGGAAGCTGGTCCTTCAGGGAAGAAACCCAAGTTTAACCAACATGAAAGAGGAAAGCGTCCTCGCATGAAAAAGCTAACAAGGGTGAAATGCTACAACTGTGGCAAGAAGGGTCACTATGCTCGCGACTGTCGTGAGCCAAAGAAGGTAAGCACCCCTTGTATTTTTCAGAACTTAGCTTATGTGTCGAGTTCTGTATTCTTAACTGAATCTAATCCTTTGTGGACTGTGGATTCGGGAGCAACAGACCATGTAGCGAAGGATAGAGGATCCTTCGTGGAATTCCGACGAATACCAACCGGAACTAAGTGGATCTATGTGGGAAACAACTCCCGAGCTGAAGTGAAAGGAATTGGCACATGCCAACTGAATATGCGTGGTGGACGCACTTTGTTCCTTCATGATGTATTGTATACTCCGGAGATTCGTCGGAATTTAGTGTCTGGCTTTTAGTATTGGTTAAATTAGGTTTTAATTTGAACTTCTATGATAGAGGTGTGAATTTGTTTTTGAATACAAATTACTATGGTTGTGGATATTTTCTGGATGGTTTCATTATATTAGATATTGATTATGTTAATACAAATGTTTGTTATTCCATTCTCACGTCTCCTAACACATATGATAAGGATGTGAATGTATGGCATGCTAGACTTGGTCACATTGGCCAGCAGCGTATGAATAGACTAAGCCAAAGAGGGCTTGTTGGGCAAAATTGAAAAAGTCGATTTGCCTATCTGTAAGCATTGTCTAGAAGGGAAAACGACAAGGAAACCATTTGGAAAAGGTAAAAGAGCTGAATTTCCTCTGCATTTAATCCATTCTGATATCTGTGGTCCAATGAATGTGAGAGGAAGGCATGGGGCTGTTTATTTCATCACTTTTATAGATGATTATACTCGATTCGGATATGTCTATTTAATTTCTCACAAATCTGAAGCAATAAGTTGTTTCAAAAGGTTTATGAACCTGGTAGAGAATCAATTAGACAAGAAAATAAAAGCATTGAGATCCGATCGAGGTCGAGAATATTTATCTGATGAGTTCAGAAAATTGTGTGATGAAAAAGGAATAGAAAGACAGTTATCTATTCCATATACTCCTCAACAAAATGGTGTTGCGGAGAGAAGAAACAGAACCCTACTGGAAATGGTTAGGTCCATGATGGCACATGCTAACTTACCTATCACTTTTTGGAGTGATGCGTTGTTATCTCGCCGCCTATATACTTAACCGTGTGCCTTCCAAATCAGTTGCTTCCACTCCATATGAGTTATGGACAGGTAGAAAACCAGACTTAAGTTTTCTTAAGCCATGGGGTTGTGCTGCCTATACACTTGAATCCTCTCACAAGTTTGGGAAATTAGGTCCCGAGAGGCAAAAAGAGTATTTTCATAAGATACTCGAACACTCAAAAGGGTATGTGTTCATAGGTGAGCGGAAAGTGGGAGTATAACTGAATTTGAATCACGAGATGTCACATTCTTAGAGGATGAATTTCCCAAGAAGGGCGAAATAGGGGAAGACAACACCCTATTTGAAACCTCGGATCAAGATAATGATCTTAGTGGAGTTCGTCCAAGTGGGAGTAATATGAGAAGTGATGAATTGAATTCGACTCATTCTCAATTGCAACCACATGAAGAGACGACATCATTATCTAATCCCGGGGGAGCATAATGGGGAATGATGTGCAAAGAGCACAAACTCCCATACGGCGAACAAGTCGCCAAAGTATTCCCCGTCGACGTTTTGACATTGAAGGGGAAACTTTTATGGTTGCTCCACAAGATGAGGATGAGCCTAGAAATATTAATGAGGCTCTAAATTGCCCCAAAAGAAGGAAAAAAAAATGGATTCATGCAATGGAAGAGGAAATGGAGTCAATGAAATCAAACCAAGTCCGGGGAACTGGTTGATCTTCCAAAAGGACGCAGATCTATTGGGAACAAATGGGTTCTCAAAGTAAAGCGAAAGGCTGATGGCTCGATAGAAAGGCATAAGGCTCGCCTTGTAGCGAAGGGGTATAATCAACGGGAAGGGATTGATTATGAAGATACGTTTTCTCCCCGTAGTAAGATTTACCTCGATTCGCATTATTCGGCAATAGTATCTAGTATGGATCTTGAGTTACATCGATGGATGTAAAGACTGCTTTCCTCAATGGAGAATCGAGGAAGAAATATACATGGAACAATCAACTGGTTTCATGGTAAAAGGCCAAGAAGAAAAGGTGTGTCGACTTTTGAGGTCGATATACGGCCTTAAGCAATCATCGAGACAATGGTATATACGTTTTCATAATGCCATAATGGCATATGATTTTACAATGATTGATGAGGATCATTGTGTATATATCAAAAGATACAATGATCAATTTGTGATCATATCATTATATGTTGATGATGTACTGATTGCCGGAAGCAATATGGAGTTTGTTCATACTGTCAAGAGTTGGTTTTCTTCCAACTTTGAGATGAAGGATATGGGTGAGGCTGCATACATTCTTGGAGTTAAGATTTCAAGAGATCGTTCGAAGAGATCGTTGTCTCTTTCGCAAGAAACATATATAAATAAAGTTCTTGAACGATTTCGTATGCAAGATAGTAAACCCATAGATACTCCTATTGCAAAAGGTGAAGGATTGAGCCGAGATCGTGGTCCGAGGACTCCACAAGAAAAGGAATAGATGAAACATGTTCCTTATGCTAGTGCAGCTTGGGAGCTTGATGTACGCTATGATGTGTACAAGACCCGACATATGTTTTGCAGTTGGAATGGTGAGTAGATACCAATCCAATCCAGGTCCCGCACATTGGAAAGCTGTAAAGAGAATAATGAGGTATCTGAAGGGTACTGCTGATTTCAAGTTGAATTATCAAGGAAAGGATCTGCGACTTGAAGGCTATTCGGATGCTGATTGGGGAGGAGATTTAGATGAAAGGAAATCTACCTCTGGTTTTGCTTTCTTACTGAACAATGGCGCCATATCATGGAGCAAGAAGAAGCAAACGTGTATAGCCTTATCCACGATGGAAGCTGAGTTCGTGGCATTATCGCAGCGGTGCAAGAAGGAGTTTGGCTTAAGAGATTTTTGGATCATTTAGGTGTTATTGAGAAAGCTGCACATCCGTTATTGGTTAACCGTGATAGCCAAGCAGCTATAGCGTACACTAAAGATCCAAAATATCATGGCAAGACCAAACATATAGATACCAAGTATAACTTTGTAAAAGATATGGTTGCACGAAAGGATGTGAACTTGCAAGTACATATCTACGCATAGAATGGTAGCAGATCCTATGACAAAGCCAATACCTAGAGATGTGTTTTGTGGTCATATGAAATCTCTAGGATTGCGTAGAGTCCGATGTACTTGGATTGTAATTTCCCCTGAGTTGTTCACATGTATGAACTAGTGTTGTTTCATTATTAATGCCTATGAATCTTTGTTTGATCTTTATGCATCTCAATGCTTAGTGCATTATATTATGTTGAGAAAGTATGTCGGACAGATAAGAGATTAGCCCACTCACACGGGTAATCGCCTCTATTTACTATGTGATAGATAGAGATGAGACTGTTTTTAAGCTTATTATCTAAGTGATAATCGAGAACTCAAGCCTAAAATACGTATGTCGCCTTAACGAGTGTTAAGATGAGGACATAGTACACACGATGTCCGAAAGTAAAATAATCCACACATTTTACTTTATCTGTCTAAGATGCCGATGCGAGTTCGATGAATTTTATGAATGAGTCAATACGTGAACTCGGGTTAGACATTGGGTATGTCTCGAACTATCATCTGTACGGTATTGATGGTGAAGACATACGCTCCATGGGAAAGGAGTTAATACCGTAATACGTATTTCATACTACGTATGCATTAGACGACCTATAAGAGTGGCAAAAGTTTGATCTCAACTTTTATGACGTGTGAGACTCTTGAGGAATAGAGTTCCTCAATTTTAGTGCCCTCATGACTCTTACTTATTCTCAAGATTTCTATTTAGTGTTTGCTATCTTAGAGTGTTGCCAATGGTCATGAGTTGATTCAATCTAATGGGACATTTCTAGAAAAGCAAGTTGAACTGAAATTGAGAGTTTGAAGGAAAGAGGAAGATCGGATTTGTAGAATCACATTGTGTTTTTGTATTCACAGGTCGACCAATTATGACTGTCTTTGGGATAATCATAATTGTGAATACAATAAATATATCATTGTTTAAATGAGATTAAGAGAGATATAAATGTAATCGATCGATCTAGGGTACCGCATACTAAATTTACTCGGAAAATGATGCCCAATATGAGCTGCTATATATTCCTAACAGATGTATAGCAACGAGCTCTCAAAGTATGCTAGTCGCACGGATTATTCACCGGTATGAATGTTGAAAGAGGAAAAAGGAATTTTCAATTGATGGGCCTCGTTGGGCCTATCCGCCCATGTTGGTTTTGGTCCACCATGTGCGAGTGGGAGATGATGGATTTAATAAATGGGCCTAAGCTGGCCCGGCCACGATGGGCCTAAAGGCCCGGCCCACGGGAATAAGGCCCGTGGAAGGGAAATGTATAAAAGGGATGAGAGAAAGGGAGAACGTACCTTTTCACATTTAGTACGTTCAGATTTCTCTCCCAAGAAGCTCTTTCTCTCTCCAAGACGAAGAAGCGACTCCGTCATCCCTCAAACGGCGAATCTTCGACTTCGGATCGAACGGGACCAAAATTCTCTTCTTCTTTGCGGCGTCGGTGTCTAAGCTGTGGCCAACAAGGTACGCTCGAATCCGTGGTGTGCTTTTGATCGGTGATACGTGACATTCCTGGGCTTATCTTCCGCATATGAATTAGGGGTTCGGTTTAGGTGCCGAATCCGGTTTTTCGGGATCCGACCTATCCCAACAAAAAGAAAACATTAGCTTACATAAAAAAGACAATAAACCCCCAGCAATTACAAACCAGTTAGTATATCAAAAGATTATACCTGATTTAAAAAGATCAATATGGTCTGTGATTGTGATAGAGAATGACTAAGTTTGCGAAGCGCCTGACTCATCAATCTAGCTTGCATTGCCATGTGTGCATCACCCATCTCACCATCGAGTTCTCCTTTGGGGACAAGAGCAGCCACCTGACATTTAATTGTGGCTCATCAATCTTGTATATGCACTCAAATATAAACACGTGCCTGTGCAACCCTACACTCAGTGCAGAAAAGCAGCAAGAGAATTCTTTCCAACAGACATGCTCATCTTAAGTGCATCCAGCAAAAGCCAATTGAAACAAAAAAAGAGGTCCTCAAAGTAACCCGTTGAACTTGGAAAAAGAGAGAAAACAGTCATTACGAGAAATTCTAAAGCATTGACGTTGAGACCCATAGGAACCACATTACTTACACTATCAACAACGACGACATCCACAGAACCACTTCTTATGAGAGTATCAACTATACTTATAGCTTGCTTGCCACGATCTGGCTGAGAGAGTAGCAAGGTTTCAGTCTTTACACCGATGGCCTCTGCCAGTGCTGGATCGAGAGCATGCTCAGCATCAACAAATACACAGTGACCTAAACAATTCAATAAGCAGAAGCTTTAACATCATGTAAAAGATATTAAACAAATGAAAGAGAGTCTAGACAAAACCAGGGAGGAAGCCAAACACACTTCTTTACGACCCAAAAACGCAAAAATAGCTCATTCTTGTTAGACTTTTATAAAATAGGAAGCATCTTTTACTGTATCTGCACATGTTGTTGAACTGGACAAGAAGATGCTGAGATAGCCATTCACCATAATATTGGTCAAAGATATTGAAAAATCAACTTACTGTTGGATGTCTTGTCCTTTGCCACACCTTCATTGAATCTTATGCTCCAAGATGAGTTGCTGTTCAAAGTTTCCTCTCTTGACACGGACAGTTTGGAATTTCAAACAAGAAGACATGCTTCCAATACAACAAAAGAACTGTATGCTACAAGAAACTGAAACAGCAGAACAAGATATGGTGGACACATATCCTACAGCATCGATGCACATCTACATTGATCTACTTGAGAAATCATCCAAAAACAAAAAACACTATTTACCTCCTAGTTTTTGAGCTTCGGCAATTACGTGTAATGCCAGAGTTTTTTTTTTTTTCCAGAAGCCTCAGGACCATATATCTCCACAACATGCCCCTAAACAAATACCGTATCTTTTGTGAGTCGGAGGGCCTACCTGTAGCAAACAGACGTGCATCATAAATAGATACTTTCAACATCAAATATATCAATTCCGTAATTAATGAAAAACTGAATAAGTGGTAATGTGTCGATACCTTTGGAAATCCACCAGTACCGAGAGCTATATCCAAAACAAAGGAACCGGCGGAAATCACCGGGACATGTCTGGGAGAGGGAGATCGGCCGAGCCACATAACCAAATCCCTTTCCGAGGGAGGAAGTGATATGTTCCAGAGCTTGTTGAAGGGCCAACTCCATCTTAGACAGATTTTCGTCATTAGAGTCGCTACCGTCAGATTTCGATTTTCTCCTACCTTCACAATAGATAAAAAATTATATTTCTCTTTACAACTAAATAGAATAGATATCACACAATCTCCTCCCCCCAAAAAAAATAAATAAATCTTTTTCCTTCAAAAGAAATCTGTCCTCTAGAGAATATGCATAACTGACGGGCATGCATGCATGCATTTAGCATTTGCACATGTTGGAAGGTACTGTAGAGACAGGAATACTGCAATAGGCTCGCAACCAAAGGACAAACCATATCCCTTAAACAAGCTATTCCTCAGCTTGTTCACATTGTCAAAGGACCAACATTTAGAACTCAAACCATGTGACGAGGTTCATGAAGCTAACCTTCGGATGAAAAGTTACAAAACTAGGAATACGACCCCAACACCCCTGTTCTCCGGCCCTGCGAAGCACGATCACGATCGAAGTGAGAAACTCAGCAGCTCATGCGAATGAGCGAATCGCATTTCAGACCGCGATGACGCTAGTAAAAACCGAAACTTCAACTCGCCGCACAGCACGAAAGCACCCCCAACAAAAAAAGAGAAAAAATACTGCAGACGAAGCGGATAGGGGCAAGGGAAGCAAGAAGCGAAGTGCGACTCTCCGACGCACCTCTAGTTGAAGCAAGTGGCGCTGGAGACAGCACGCACCCCGGAAGAGCCTGGCCATGGCCGCCATTGGATGCTAGTAGCTACGCCGGTGGAGATTAGGGCGGAAGGGAGGAGAAGAAGGAGCGGCGGCCCGTCCGCACGGTGGAGCATCTACTGCGGATGTGCCATCGCAGTGGAAGCCGAGGAGAGAGAGAGAGAGGGGGGGGCATGGTACGAAGAGAATGAATATGGGGTTTGTGTCTTGGCGAGTGAGAGCGAGTTTTCGGTTTTCCCTCGCTTTTGAACTCAGTGACTCGCTCTCTGGTGGTGGTCTTTGATGAAATAATAGTTGTTTTTTCTGCACGTTTTGCTAATTTGGTTTTTAAGTTATTATAGTCTTTAAGAGTTAGTGGAGTCATGTTTAGCTAATTCGTGTGTTAGTTGTACTAGTTTTTAGGAGTTAGTGGAGTAAGTACTTTATGCTAAACATGAGTAATTATGGGTCTTATTTTAGTGGTGTTTTATGTTATGTATTTGTCTTTGTAAAAGACTTCAAGATTCTGAATGAAAAAGAAGAAGTTTCAGCCTCATCTCTCCTCCCCTTTAGCTATTTTACAATGGTATTAGAGCCCGTGAGAAGAGTGAGAGAGTTTTAAAAAGATAAAGAAGGTTTAGAGGTGTGAGATACCTTCGTGAGATAATTGCAGCAACAACATTTCTAATGGCCATCGACAATTTTGTTCAACTAGCAATTCCACGCTTTGATGGTCATTATGACCATTGGAGCATGCTAATGGAGAATTTTTTATGGTCAAAGGAGTATTGCTCAGTCGTCGAATCTGGAATTGAAGAGCCACCCGCAGGCATGGCTTTGACAGATCCCCAGAAAGCAGAATTGGAAGTTAGAAAGCTGAAGGACCTGAAGGCAAAAAATTATCTCTTTCAGGTTATTGATCGTCCCATCTTGGAAACTAATCTTTGCAAAGAAACCTCCAAGGATATTTGAGATTTTATGAAGAAGAAATATCAAGGCTCTATTAGGGTGAAGTGTGCACAGCTTCAAGCTTTGAGAAGAGATTTTGAGACACTAGCGATGAAGGATGAAGAATTTGTCATCAGCTATTGTGCCAGAACAATGGAGATCGGCAACAAAATACGATTCCATGGCAAGAAGATAGATGACGTCACCATTGTGGAGAAGATTTTGCGTTCCTTGATACCAAAGTTTAATTATGTTGTCTGCTCAATTGAAGAGTCGAAAGACATAGATGCCCTCTCTCTTGATGAATTGCAAAGCTCCTTATTGGTCCATGAACAGAAGATGAACATAAATTCAACAGTAGAGGAGCAAGCATTGAAGGCTTCTATCAAATACTCATTCAAACAATTTCAGTGGAAGGGGTAGAGATAGAGGTAGAGTAAGGGGAGATTGAGGGAATAGAGATGTTACCAGGAATTTCAAAGTCAATAATGACCAATTTCAAGGCAAAGGCAAAGGACAAGATCTTAACAAATCCAAGGTAGAGTGCTTTAGATGTCATAAATTTAGTCATTATGCATTTGAATGTTATATTAGGCTGCCTAATAATAAAGAAAAAGGTAGATAGTTCAAATTTTGTTGAAGAAAATGAAGTAGAAACGTTATTGATGGATGTTCAAGATGAAAAGAAGCCTGAGTGAGATATTTGGTATGTGGATACAGGTTGCAATAACCATATGAGTGAAAGTAAGTCTTCTTTTTTCTTATCTGAATGAAGATTTTCATTCCGCTGTGAGTTTTGGGGACTATTTTACTGTGAAAGTGATGAGAAAATGTGATATTAAGTTAAGAACCAAGAAGGGTTTTGTCGAAACGATATTTAATGTGTTGTATGTTTCTGACCTGAAAAGTAACTTATTAAGTGCTAGTCAATTATAAGAAAAAGGGTTATGTTATCACCATTAAGAAGGGTGCTTGTGAAATTTATGATTGTGTTAGAGCTATTATTGCAGTTGTTCTTATGAGTTCAAACAGATTGTTCTCATTAAAGATTGAAAATATTCAATTTTGTTTGATTGTTGAAAAGAAATATCCCTTATGGTTGTGGCATTTTTGCTATAGTCACTTGAGTTTTGGTTGATTGAAGACCCTCCAACAGAAAAGCATAATGACAAGTCTTCCTCAAATTACTACTCCTTCCCAAGTCTGTGAATAATGTGTTGTTAGCTAACAACATCGTTCTCAATTTTCAAAAGAGAACTTATGGAGAGCCAATGATGTTTTGCAGTTGGTGCATTCGGACATTTGTGGTCCTATAAACTCATATTTTAATAGAGGTAAAAGATACTTAATTACATTCATTGATGATTTTTTCTAGAAAAACCTAGGTTTATTTTTTATAAGAAAAATCATAAGCTTTCTCCACATTTAAAAGCTTCAAAGCTTGTGTGGAAAATAAAGCAGGAAATACCATTAAGACCCTTCGAATAGATCGTGGTGGCTAATATTGCTCAAACGAATTTGAAGTTTTTTGTGCAGAGCATGACATTCGAAGAGAGCTTACAGCCGCATATACACCATAACAAAATGGTGTATTTGAGAGGAAAAATAAAACAATTCTCAACATGGTGAGAAGCTTATTGACAAGAGGAAAAATTCTAAAGACTTTCTGGCCAGACGCAGTAAATTAGAGCATTTATGTTTTGAACAGAAGTTCAACCTTTGCTATTCAAAATATGACACAAAAGAGACTTGGAGGGGAAGAAGACCGGCTATAGATCACTTCAAAATCTTTGGATGCATCGCATATGCCCATGTCACGGATGAGAAAAGGAAGAGACTTGATGACAAAGCTAAAAAAAACGTGTCTTTGTTGGTGTAAGTGAAGCATCCAAAACATATAAATTATTCAATCCATTAACAAAGAAGATTGTGACTAGTAGGGATGTTGTTTTTGATGAAGAGAATACTTGGGATTGGAATAGGCAGCAGCCTACCCAAGTCCTTTATGACAATGATGTTGAATAGGAGCAGACTTCAGCACCTTATATGCCCAAAATTTCATCAAATACGACTTTTACAACTGTTGGAATTTCACCAACAATCACTTAAGTCAATGAAGAAGAAGCTCAATCTTTTCACCGCACTAGAAGAAGGCCTGCTTGGATGGAAGATTATGAGGTAACTAGAATTGGAGATTCAATTACTCACTTTGCTTGATTTTCAGACTATGACCCTATAACTTTTGAGAGTGCTGTCAAAGAAAAAAATTGGCAAAAAGCAATGGATGATGAAATTAATGCTATTAAAAGAAATGATACTTGGGAGCTATCCGATCTTCCGAATGGACACAAAACCATTGGTGTAAAGTGGGTCTTTAAAACAAAATTGAAAAAAAAATGGTGAAGTTGACAAATACAAAGCACGTTTGGTAGCCAAATGGTAACAAGCAACAATACATGATTGACTATATAGAAGTTTTTTCTCTAGTTGCAAGACGTGACACGATCAGATTGGTGGTTGCATTGGCAGCACATAATTCTTGGCCTATATTCCAGCTAGATGTTAAATCGGCATTCTTGCATGAGTATTTGGAGGAATAGATATTTGTTGAACAACCTTCTAGTTATGTCAATATTGAAAATAAGCATAAAGTTTACAAATTGAAGAAAGCTCTTTATGGGCTAAAACAAGCCCCTCAGGCTTGGTATAGTCGTATTAAAACTTATTTTCTTAAAGTTGGTTTTTTAAAATGTCCTTATGAGCATACACTTTTTGTCAAGATTGAAGATAAAAGGAAAATGCTAATTGTCTGCTTGTATGTTGACGATATTATATTTACTAGAAATTGTGATGCAATGTTTGAAGAATTCAAGAAATCTATGATAGATGAGTTTAAAATGTCTGATCTTGGTATGATGCTTTATTTTCTTGGCATAGAAGTGATACAATCGGGTGATAAGATCTTTATTTCTCAAAAGAAATAGGTGAGAGACATTTTGGACAAGTTCCTGTAAACACTCCAGTTGAGTTTGGCTTAAAGTTATACAAAGATCATGAAGGGATGAAGGTTGACAGCACAATTTACAAACAAATTGTGGATAGTTTGATGTATATAACTGCAACAAGACCAAACATAATTTATTCTGTAAGTTTAATCAGTAAATATATAGAGAATCTTACAAAAATGTATTTGTTAGCTGCCAAGAGAATCCTTTGTTACTTGCAAGGAACTAAAGACTTTGGGCTACTTTACAAGAAGAGTAAAAAAACTTATAGTGATTATGCAGGAGAACAAGATGATAAGAGGAGCACTACTGGTTATGCTTTTATGTTTGGGACGTGTTATTTCGTGGTCATCCAAGAAACAATCAATTGTTACCTTGTTAAGTAAAGAAGCTGAATTTGTTACTGTGACAACTTGTGCTTGTCAAGCTATTTGGCTAAGGAGAATGCTTGAGGAGCTACAATTCAAGCAACCAGGAGCTACTAAAGTTTTTTGTGACAACAACTCATCAATCAAACTCTCCAAGAATTCTGTGTTACATGGAAGAAGTAAGCATATTGATGTGAAGTTTTATTTTTTGAGAGATCTTAGCAATGATGGAACAATTGATCTAATCTACTATATGAGTGAAGATCAGGTTGCTGATATATTCACCAAAGCCCTTAAGATGGAGTCATTTGTGAAGCTCAGAAGGTTACTAGGTGTCTGCACTTTGAAAACAGTCAAGACTTTAAACTAGATGTTAGCAAACATCAATTTAAGGGAGGGATTGTTGAAATAATAGTTGTTTTTTTCTACACGTTTTGCTGATTTAGTTTTTCAGTTATTCTAGTCTTTAAGAGTTAGTAGAGTCATGTTTAGCTAATTTGTGTGTTAATTGTTCTAGTTTTTAGGAGTTAGTGGAGTAAGTGCTTTATGCAAAACATGGGTAGTTATGGGTTCTATTTTAGTAGTATTTTGTGTTATGCATTTGTCTTTGTAAAATACTTTGAGGTTCTGAATGAAAAAGAAGAAGTTTCAGCCACATCTCTCCTCCCCTTCAGCTATTTTACAGGCGTTGTGGAGGTCGCCTCACCGCTTGAGAGAAGGAGAGGGAGACGAACTGCTGCTCCATTTGGGCCAACACGCTCAATCGGGCCAGCCCCATCGGTTGGGCATAGTTGGAGGAAGGTAGGGAAAAAAATATCTTAAAAATCTGCAAAATAATTCAAATGTCTAATTCTACCCAAAATTTCCGAACTGCCGATGGCGATGCCGAGTGGAGTAACGTCTACGGAAATCCACTGGGTGTGCAATTCAACACGACCAGGCATCATTATCCTAGCGAAAAATTGACAGCTTGCTCGCCATGGCAACTTTGAATCAATAACGATCCTTGACTTTACAGCCATTCTCTGAAATTTGGCATTTTCTCAACTTTACATCATGCTTCGACTGATTTTGTGATTTTTGTGCAAGATGTATGGGGCTTCTCTTCTGCCATGCTAGTTTTGGATTGCAGGAGATTTATTTGCAGATGTGGCTTGGAGATAGGCGACGATTCAAGACGGATTATTTTTTAGCCATATCAGAAGTCAAAGGAGGGCTGCTGCCGGTGCAACGTTTATCTGAAGAATGGCAAAACATTACTCTCTACACCTTCAAGGATCAAATATCGAGCGAAGGGGACAACGTCAAATCTGGCGTTCTCTTGACTTAAAATACATGTCAATTATTGCGAGCATCTCGACGGTTTGAAAAGGCTTCATTTGGTCCTTTTCGATGGTGTCCTCTTCCGTCAGCTTCCTTTGGTCCTTTTCGACCAAGCTGTCAATTTTTTCACATGGATAATGATGTGTGCTCGCGTTGCATTGCACGCTCAATGGATATCCATAGACTTTACTCGGCATCGGCATCGTCATCGGCCGCCCGAAAATTTCAAGTAGGGTGAGACATTTGAATTTTTTCGCAGATTTTAAGATATTTTTTCCCCTTTCTTTCTCCAACAAGGTTATCGTGATTTATCAAGTTTTTCTTTGTCCTTTTAAGCTACGTCTGAAATTCTACTAAAGAACAATAGGATATGAAATTTAAAGATTCTATCCATTTTTTGGTGATCATAATAATAAAATCAAATATATTTATATCAAATTACATATATTATTAGATGTAAACGGCACCTAAAAGTTTACAAATGAGGCCGGTTAAAGAATATTTCCTTTTCGTCGTAGCATATACTAGTCAGCCAATTAGCTCATGACGCATTAGAGACGCAGTTAAACCTTAGAAGAAAGCGCAGCGTTATAAAGAGCAAGATTATCGTCGGAGCAGTGTCGACTTCGGCGGACGAGACTGGTGATTTCCATGCAGAGCGCAGCTGACTAAAAGCCTGGTAAGTCGTTTCTCCCCTCCCGCTACTTCCTCGGAGCTCATGATTCCGATTTCGATGTCAAATGCTTGTCGCTTGATGCCGATGCAATCTCCAGCGTTCGATCCCGTCCACCTGACACCGCCGCTCTCGACTCCTTCCTCCGTCCAAGAACCGCCGTTAGCCGGAGATCTTCCTGACCCGGTCTCCGGGGAGCAACCCCAAGTTCGCAGCGACGCTGAGGATGTCTCAGTCCACTCACAACCCAGGTAACTTCAGCTCGCTGGTGAGCTTGTTCGGCGTTCCGGCGTGCTAGTATCTGCGCATGCTCATCGCGCGGGTCGTCTCGTTTTGAATCTCTTATTGCTCGAGTGACGATACTCGTCGGTGGGAGATGGCTTACTCCTGATTCTCGATCGTGTCGCTGTTTCGGAGTGAACTCTGTTTAAGTATGACTGATACCCTTCAGGTCATTTTGGCTAGTGCTAGAACTCGTATGGGGGGAAGTGCGCAATGGTTGATTAGGGGAGATGCTTCATTCTCAATTATGTCAGCATCTAGTGCTGAAGTTTTTTACTTTACGGTCCATACTCTGCTCGTGCATATGGTGAGCGGTGGTGTTAATTCGTTAAGTTTTCTCTGTTCAGTTGTTCAGCAGCAGAGAGTCGTGATACCGAACAAGCATGGGGAGAAACTGGTGGGGCTGTTGCATGAGACTGGATCTTCGGAGATGGTGATCCTCTGTCACGCCTTCCGGTGTTCCAAGGTACAGTGACTTATATAATTTGGAAAATGGCAGAAATAAGAGTATGTATAAGCCGTGACATTGTTTGCTACTGCGATACGGCAGACTTCCTTTCTCCGGTAAAATTGACAGTTCTGCAAGTGAGCTTTAACTTTTTCTTTCTACCTGTTGTGCAGGAAAATAACACGATGGTGAATCTTGCTGCTGCTTTGGAGAAGGAGGGTAGTAGTGCTTTCCGCTTTGACTCTGCTGGAAATGGGTATGCTGAAATATACTCGTCAAATGTAGATATCATTTTGCCGCTAAGTCCATTTATGTGAGGAGGAAGTGAGGGAGGGAGTAAGAGAAAGAAAGAAAGAGTCTTTAAGAAATATTGCCGGTTTCAGTAAACACCGTGCTTAGAGTCATAGCAGAAACAACGCTGTCAATTTGGGCATTTTGGCAGTTCAAAGATTTAGTTCAGCTAAATGCTGATTCTGGTCTTTAGTTGTAAATTTTAGTAGCAATTTGTCTGTTGTTCCTTCTCCCAAACTTGGATTGCTTGACTGCTATTTCAAATGTCCTTTTAGATATCTCTTTAGTTTTGATATCCCTCCTCTTGTTGACTCATTTAGCTATTGAAAAATCAAACCATACCTTCCCTGGTTGGTCTTGTCAATATTCTCATTTTTCAGGTCATTGTTATTAGAAACCTCTTTATCATCGGCAATCCCATTCAAATCATGGTTGTCTTACTAGCTGTAAATATTTGCCCAAATTTAACACAGTGGGTGATGTGTCTATGATATATAATTTGGGCATTATTAGGTCGTAGTTGTACCTTCTGGCCCAGGTGAAAGTGTGGGTACTAAGAGACTGATCATTTCAGCAGTCTTGACATTTTATTAAACCGAGGCATCATGAGGGCTCTTACCTCACATGGAAACAGGACGGAGGTTTTTTTGTAGCTTTTATTGCATGCTTTAGGTCATCCACTCTTTGAATGGTTGCTTCATTAGGACTCATGCTCGATCCTGAAAGCATAATCATTATTGATGGCTTATAGTTATGTCTAAGGCGATTGATTTGATGTTGGTATAAGTTTTTAGAACTGGACACCGGTTAGACAGGAAAGCAGTTCTTGCTTCTAATAATCCTTTCCTTTTGCCTTAACACTCTTATAAAACTTATGCTTTCTAGAGAGAGTGAAGGTACAGATGTTAACCACCGGAGAGAAGCTGATGATCTTCGTGCTGTTATTGAGCACTTCAATGGAGCTAATCGGGTGACCAGTGCAATTGTGGGGCATAGCAAAGGTTTGTGAAATCACAAACAGTTTCTTGATTTTTTCTGTTTTTGGGGAGGGAATAGCTCATATATAGTTTGGATCGATTTGCACTTGCTTCTGCCTCCTGTTGTATAAAAAAAAAAAAATACATCAATGCCTGCCAAATGCCTGCGGACATATGTGAAATCTGCATAATAGAAAACAGCCCAAATCTTTTCACTTTGCAAATTAGTTGGTGTCACTTTACTTAAGTTGATTGATCTTCTAACGTTGTTGCAGGAGGCCGTGTAGTTCTTCTTTATGCTTCTAAGTATCATGATATACATACTGTTGTCAATGTCTCTGGCCGTTATGCTATGAAGGGGGGAATTGAAGATTGCTCGGGCACAGTTTCCATACAAAGAATTAAGGAGGATGGATTCATTGATCTCAAGACTAAATCAGGTATTCATTCATTAAATACTTGCAGCTTCTACATTTGTTTCTTTTTTTGAAGGAAACAAGTGGCGCTCTTTCTGTGTAGGAGTTTTTACCTAGTTTGCAGTTCAATTTGGTATGCGCAACAAAGAGGAGAAAGTGGAACACTACATTTTCGAATGTGGTGCAAAGGGGGTAGGCTTCTTAGGAACGCTTTTCCATAACGAAATTCGTACACTCAGATGCGGAACATTCTTAAAACTCAAACTCGAGTAAATTAAATATGTTGTGTTCAGAGCACATTTAATGGATTGATATCTTCCCTTTACAGTTAAATCGTATATAGTATGTATTAAGGGCAGGTCAAATCATATGCAGTATGTAATTGGTAAAAAAAATGTATATAGTATGTTTTTATAGATTATCGCGTTCCTTATCTTCCTTTATTTCGCCTAGAATGCTCAGAATGCCAAATCTAGCATTCCAAGACGCTGGTGAACCATGAATTGGAATGCACAGAAACTTTGCCGATCACTGCTATTTGAGCGAATTCTGGGAACCCTGGTTTTTTCCACAGAGGATGGCGTCTAGCTTTGTTGGTTCTTTCATTGTTGCCTTTGTCAAGAAGTGACTTCAATGGCATATTAGTTTCCCTTTGGAAAGCTGTAATTCTTAATTTTGTCGATAGAGAAATCTAAATATGAACTTGGCCATTTGCTGGTAAGTTTGTGCATGGCACTTTCATCCTTGAAGTTATGTGGGCGCAAGGAATCGTCACAGATTCTTCTAAGTTTTATTTCTGCTTTGTGCAGGACTTATTATTCATGATGTCAAATACGAATTTCTGATGGATTGCTTAAATACCAATATGCACGAAGCATGTCTTCAGATTGACAAAAATTGCAGGTATTATTTTCTCGATGGTACATGACGTACTGCTGCTTTTGTAATGACTGTCTCGTGATACTTGTTGATATCTAATGATGATTTCTAGTGAATCCTTGCAATGAGTTCATCCTAGTAGGACAAAGAAATACCTTAATCCTGTGTAGATGAAGCCTCTCATTTTTATTTCGTAACTGAGAGCCGTTATAGTTTGTTAAGAGACTACTTTCAGTCCTTACTGTCCTGTCCCATTGGTCGAGGCTGGCTTTGACAGGGATTCCCTTTGTGCTCGAGAACATAAAGATTGAATGAACTCTAGCTATTTTTAAGCGTTTTTGTTTAAGTTTCAAAGCTTTGCCACGAGGGATGGTAGACGAATATGTCCTAAGTATGTTTCCTATTCCAGCTAGTTTATAACCCGAAGAAAAGTAGATTATTTTCTACTATACGTGATTACTGAAACTTTGATACAGGGTTTTGACAGTTTTTGGATCTGCTGATGAACTTATCCCAGTATCAGATGCACTAGAGTTCGCAAAAATCATATCCAACCACAAGCTGCAGATTATAGAAGGAGCAGATCATCGATATACCTCGCATCAGGCAGAGTTGGCCTCTATTGTATCGAGTTTCATAAAGAAAGCATTGGAGGAGGACAGAGAGAAATCCAGCCAGTAGCGAGGTACATGCTCGTGCCTGATTGTCAGAGAGGATCTTTGCACGCATTACGAACAAGATAGCAAACTCACTCCTGTAGGATGCTTTCAACTTATTCCTGATTATCAACTTAGGTGGCAAAATGGTTTGGGATACAACCGAAGATGGCCAAAATATGAGCGCACTATTGGGAGTTAAGATTTCTTACTTTGTCCTATTGACAATCTTGGTGCGAGCACTAATTGTACTATGAATTGTCCATTCTGATAAGGATGATTTGTCTCTATTTAAACTGACAACTCGAAACTATTAAGGATTGTCTTAGGTTAGCTATGCAAGTCTTTTCTTTTTCTACGTTTCATGGTCTAATCCACAGTGTAGTCTTAGCTTTTGCAAAAGCAGTTATGTTATGGTGACAATGTTGTATCAAAGGTAGTCTGTGGAAGGCCCATATCAGTTAGTAAGTACTCTCATTATGTTAAAATTGAGTAGATTTGCTGTTGCAGCCAAAGCATTTGAGAAATGCATCAACTTAAAGTGGTATGTCGTCGCATCTAGTGTGAAATACGCGCTTGAGGTACTTATGTTGGATTCCAGCTCGCACATCTTCCGCGTCATCTGCAAATATAATGCACATCAGCGACACAAGTTTATGACGCACATGACTTAGCTACATCGATGTGTTACCTCATTTGTGCATCTCCAAAGGCTTAATTTCATGCATCCCTACAGTATTCTGTACTTATGTACACTCTTGCGGCTGAATTTCAAGTTATCTACTACAATATCGTAGACCTAATGGCAAAAATTAGCTGAAACTGCTAGAAGGCTGTTTTTCAAGGTGAGAGAGCCAAAGTGCTTGTTTCTTCTACAAATGCTCTCATAAGTGAGAGGGAAAATTCCAAATAAAGGCCTAAAGCGGACCTTCTATCAAATAAATGCTTGAAGTGGTCATGGTTGTTTCAAATAGGGGCTTGATCTCGCTGGTCACTGGTCAGCTAAATATTCCTACTCATCAAGAGTATTTTCATCTAATTACACTTTTAATTTTATATTATTTTTATAAATTTTTTTTTCTTTTTTCACTTTTCCTTTTTTTTTTCTTTTCCGACGAGGGCTAGTGGTTGTCAGCGAGGGCTTGACTACATTCACTGGCCATTGGTAAGGGTTAGCTAGGGCCTGCAAGCCCTCACCGGTTGCGAGCAAGGCCATCTTTGCCAAATCTAGCAAGGCTTGGCCTCGCTTGGGGTCAATGAGGGCTTGGTGACCCTAGTCAGCCGCTAAAGGAGCGACCCTCATCCAGATTTGGAAAAGGCCAACCTCGCCAATTACTGGGCGAGGGCTAGCCTCGTTGATGGCTATGAGGGCGACCTCCCTAGGGAAAATTACCTGGATGGTTTGGCGAGGCGAGGTGAGCTCTCGCCACTAGCTGGTCACCTTAGTCCCATGACTAGCCAGAGGGGAGGGCCAATCGCCAGAGCAAGAGGAAAAAAGGAGGAGGAGGCAGAGAGAGAGAGAGAGAGTAAAAGGAAAAGGAAAAAGAAAAGAAAAATTCAAAAACAAAAAATATTATTAAAAAATTGTCCGTCGGTGCTGGCCAAGATCCATGTCGTCTCGATCGCTAAATTTGGCTGGATAGACTGGATTGACCCAACTGTAAAAGGTTTAGAACTGAATTAAAAAAAAAAAAATTGCAATAGGTTTAGGATTATTTTGATATTTTTTTCTGAAATTATAAGAAGAATAGATAAGCAAAACCCATCCTCAAATCTCTGTTCTCATTGCAGTGAAGGCACGACTTAACCAAATATTCATGTGAAAGCAACATAGTGTCGGTCTCCTAATCTAGCAAGGGAAACTTGCTCCTCCATCTAGAACTGCTCAGTTAGAGTTGGAATTTGGCAAGGGATAATCCCGATCTGTGACATCGTTGATTTAGGATTAAAACACGAGTTTTTTTTTTTTATCACTAAGGTCGGCGCCATGTGCAATTTGAACGGTGGAAGTTTTCGTGGCAAGGAAGCTTTATAAGGGATTCCTAAATGGAAATGACATTGAACGCCAAGAGCTTATGATGAAATTCAGGGAGAAGCTTCTCATCGAGACGAAAAAAAAAAAGATTCGTGACGTTCTCTACCTTCTGTTTCCATCAATATCACAACATGACTTCAAGTGTCATTTATTGTGGAACTGAGAACCATTTGGACTTTGGTAAATTTGGGAACCCGCCGATAGCCCTTGCTTCAATTGAGACTTTCTTCAATTTGGATAAAAGTAGAAAATTCCAAACAATTGCCTCTGAAGTTGCTGCGAATCGCATGCGCAGGTCGGCCGGCAAGATTTGGCAATCAGTGGGCTCGACTTATTTAAGATTAAGTTAACTACTTCATATTCTAAGTGAACCAATGTCTACACTGTGCTCTTATTTAAGGAAATGACCCAACTTGGAGCTGTTTTTCTAGGGGCGAGGATGATTGTGAACTTGAGAACTAGACCGGTAGGAGTTGGTCAGCTTCCGTATTTTGGGATATGTAGGGTAGGTTTTAGTCTTTGTGTTTTTCTTTTTGGTTCTATGTCTTCATGTGATTTTATGGCATTTGATGGCGTTCAATGATGCAGGAGGTTAGTTTCTAAAATTTTACTATCTTCATTGAGATAAGAAACCTCTAAAACCACTAGTTTGAGCTTCATTTTTAGGCAATTTCCATGACTAAAACTTTTATTTCATTCATATTTCATAATTTTAACATGTTTAGATATAAAATGATAAGTGATTGTGGCAAATGGTAATAATTAGGAGCAATGATTCACTGTAATCGTTCAATTAAGAGTATATATTAAACTTGGATAGACCTTAAAAGTTGTGGTAAAGTAGATTCCAAGTTCCAAAAATTGTTCATATAAGTAAGTTCTAGGTTCCAAGTGGAACTTGGAACTACTCACTTCTATTTTTGTTTTTATACTAAGGTTCATTTTTTTTTAAGGTTAATATTACGAAAACCTTAAATTGGTACACCCGTAATAAATTTACTCAAAATTAGTACTTCCGTAACAAATTTAGGGTGTGTTTGTTTCACGGAATACATTTTCAGGAAACATTTTCCTCATTTTCCTAAGGTTTGGTTCACTCGAAAATGAGTCAATGGAAAATGCTTTCTTAGTCATAAAACGTTTTCCTAACAAAGCTTAAATTCGGGAAAATGATTCCTCATTTGAAAGGATCGGAAAACGTTTTCCGAATCTACCAAAACTTAGATTTAATGCTTAGTTTACAAACAATTATTCTTATAAAGATATATTTTTAAATTTTATAATTCTTTTTAAAATATTTTAAAAAATCAAAATTTTAATTTTTTAATATAATTTTTATTTATTTTTAAAATATAATTTTTAATTTTAATAATTATTTTTTCTTTTTCTCTTTTCTTTTTTCTTCTTCTTCGGCCGATCGCCGGTCACGACGACAGCCGATGACCAGCCACAGTGAGATTGAGCTTGCCCGATGCCGGCGAGCTCGAGTCTCACCAGATCCTACGAGGCTCGAGCCTCGCCAATCGTCGGCGACCTGTCGGCGAGCTCGAACCTCGCCTCGCCTGTCACCGGCCGTCGCCTTGCCGGTTGTCGGCTAAGGAAGGAAGAAAAAGAAAAAGAAAAAAAATTAAAATATGAAAAAATTATAATTTCGATTTTTTATAAAAATATTTTTATAAAGTTAAAAAAGGTGATTGACTCAACAAATTAATTTGGAAGTAAGAGGCACACTATTGTCAATTGTTAGATCAAATGTCATTTAATCATTTTTTAAATGCGATTTAAACACTAAAAAATACTTTCAATCACGTATCACCAAAAAAAGGAAAAAATTAACAATTTTCTTAGAAAATGTTTCCCAGAAAACATTTTCCAAAAGTTTTACGTTTTCCATGAAACAAACACACCTAGTTAGTAACTGATTATAAAAAGAAAGAAAAGGTCAATGGATGAACAGTAAAAGTGGACTCGCATTTTCAAAATGCCGAAAGCTTAAAACAGGTCCGGAGCTTTCAACATTCTCAATGCTAATATTTAACCAATGGATTGTCAAAAATGCTTCCCAAACACCTAATATTTTCCCCACGGAAAAACCCCTTGGGAAAGTTGAACCAAACGGGACATTATTTAATTCACGTGATTTCTCCCATGGTATCAGAACCATATTATCTCTTTTACGAGCGTGCGTCCACTCCATTAAAACGCTGAGCATCATTTAAAGCATGTTAGGCACCGCATGCAAGGAACGCGCATGCAAAGTAGCTCCTCGGGGTCAACCTGCGCAATCATCATAATCCACGTCCCTTTTTGTAATTTCTTGGTTCTTCCTTCCTTTCTTTTCCCCTCATTTTTTTTTTCCTATTTTTAAGCAATGCATTGACCGTTGACCACTTGCATGCGTGCTACATAACTTAGATGAATGGAGATACTACAAGCTTGTAAAAACAAAAGGTTTCTTCGGTGGCGTAAAATGCGTGCATGACTGATGCGGGATGAAAGAAGGATACACGAGTAAATTTATGATGTCTTATAATGCAAAACAACGAAAGCGTTGGTAAATTTCACCGGTCGATCGTAAATCTTTGAAATTCTTTTACATCACGACGTTTTGGAGATTCGTTTTTTTATTTTTTCCGGAGACCTAAAAAAGGAGCTTTTTTTAAATTTTCATTTTTTTTTTTTGAGGAAGACAGAGACGACGTCGAATGTGGCGCATAAATGCATGAACGCAAGCAATAGGGGTGTGCAAAATACCCGGAACCGCCCGGACCACTCGGAACCGGACCGGATGCGCCCGGAACCGGCGGTTCTTGAGGGAACCGTCCGGTTCCCGGTTCCCCATTTTTCTAACCGGTGGGTACCGGTCCTGTTCTCCCTGCGGTTCCATGGGCGGATCCGCCCACCCTGGATCGGACCAGAACCTTTTAATATTAAAAAAAAATACTAAAAGAAACCCTAGATTATATCTCATCTCCTCACTCCCTTCGTCTTCTGCTCTCTCTTTGTCTCTTCCTTGATTCCTCCTAATCCTATCGCCATTTCGATTCCTCCCCGAGCGCCGACGCCGCCGCCGCCGCTCCTCCGTTGCCGCCGTTCTCCCCTCGCGTCGGCCGCCACCCGCCATAGCCGCGGAAAATTGTTTCGCGACTTGTTCTATGTTGAAAACCCGACCATAGACCTCCTCCTCCTTCCCAACCCATGCACCCGACCGTTTATGTTGAAAAACTAAAATTGTTTCAAGATCGGTTCCATTGGATCCACCCTAACCTGACGATAATGAAATGGATCCCGATTCTAATTTTCGGAACCAAATTAAGATTGGCTCCCGCTTAGGTGTCGACCGCCCCCCGGGCTATGCACACCCCTAGCAAGCGATCAATGAGCCTGGGAATCCCCAGATATAAAAATGGAAAGCTGTCCCCAATCGTTTCGCGGGGTTCACTGAGAACTGGGCCCCAGCGTTATAAAGAACGAGATTATCGTCGTCGTGTCGGACTCCGTACTCGTGATTTCCACGCAGAACGCAGCCGGCCGAAATCCTCGTAAGTCGATTCTCCCCTCCCCCTGCTTCCTCGGAGCTGATGATTCCGATTCCTATTCCGATTCCGATGACAAATGCTTGTCGCTTGATGCCGATGCAATCTCCAGCGTTCGATTCCGTCCGCCTGCCGCCGCCGCTCTCGATTCCTTCTCCGTCCGAGAACCGCCGTTCGCCGGAGATCTTCCCGGCCCGGTCTCCGATCGCCTCCCCGAGCAAGCCCGAGTTCGCCGCGACGCCGAGGATGTCTCAGTCCGCTCCCAGCCCAGGTAACTTCAGCTCTCACCGGAGAGCTTCGTCTGGCGTTGGGGGCGTGCGAGTGATTCGGAGGTTCTGTTCCTACATTTCGATCTCGTCTGCGCATGCTCGTCGCGCGGGTTGTCTCGAGGTGATGGGGGTGCTCTTAGTTCTCGATCATGTCGCTGTTTAGAAGTGAAGTCTGTTTGAGTATGACTGATATCCTTCAAGTCATTTCGACTAGCGTTGGAACTCGTATGCGTCGAAGCGCTTCTTGGTCGATGAGGGAAGATGCTGGATTCTCAATTATGTCAGCATCTAGTGCTGAAGTTTTTTGCTTTACGGTCGATGCTCTGCTCGTGCGTATGGTGAGCGGCGGTGTTGATTCGTTGACTTTTCTGTGTTCAGTTGTTCAGCGGCAGAGAGTCGTGATAGCGAACAAGCATGGGGAGAAACTGGTGGGGCTGTTGCATGAGACTGGATCTTCGGAGATTGTGATCCTCTGTCATGGCTTCCGGTCTACCAAGGTGCAGTGATTTTATGTAATTTGGAAAATGGCGGGGATAAGAGTATGTATAAGCTGTATCGTTGTTTGCTACTGCCATACAGCGTCTTCCTTTTTCCGGTAAAATTGGCAGTTCTGCAAGTGAGCTTTAACTTTTTTTTCCACCGGCTCTGCAGGAAGATAGGACGACGGTGAATCTTGCGGCTGCTTTAGAGAAGGAGGGTATTAGTGCTTTCCGCTTTGATTTTGCTGGAAATGGGTATGCTGAACTATACTGGCCAAATGCAGAGATTATTTTGCCACCAAGTCCATTTACGTGAGGGAGGGAGGGAGCGAGAGAGGGAGGGAGAGAGAGCTTTTAAGAAATATTGTGCTGGTTTCGTAAACGCTCTGCTTAGAGTCATAACAGAAACAACGCTGTCGATTTGGGCATTTTAGCGGGTCAAAGATTTAGTTCAGCTAGATGCTGATTCCAGTCTTTAGTTGTAAATTTTAGTAGCGATTTTTCTGTTGTTCCTTTTCTCAAGCTAGGATAGCTTGACTGCTATTTCAAATGTCCTTTGAGGTTCTCTTTAGTTTTGATTTCCCTCCTCTTGTTAACTCATTTAGCTATTGAAAAATCAAATCATACCTCCCTGCTTGGTCTCATCAATATTCTCTTTTTCAGCTCATTGTTAATAGAAACCTCTTTATCATCAGCAATCCATTCAAATCGCGGTTGTATTACCCACTGTGAATATTTGCCCAAGATAACAGGGTGGGAGATGTGTCTATGACATATAGTTTGCACATTATGAGGTCATAGTTGTACCTTCTGGCCCTGGTGAAAGTGCATGTACTAAGAGACTGATCATTTCAGCGGTCTTGACATTTTATCCAACAAAGGCATCATGAGGGGTCTCTTACCTCACATTAGGATGGGGATGAGGTTTTTTGTAGCTTTTATTGCATGCTTTAGGTCATCCACTCTTTGAACGGCTGCTTCATTAGGACTCATGCTCGACTGCGAAAGCATAATCATTATTGATGGCTTATAGTTATGTCTAAGGCGATTGATTTGATTTTGGTGTAAGTTTTTGGGGCCTGGACACAAGTTAAACAGGAAAACAGTTCTTGCTTCTAAGTATCCTTTCCTTTTGCCTTAACACTCTTCTAAAATTTATGCCATCTAGAGAGAGTGAAGGTACGTTTGAATATGGGAACTACTGGAGAGAAGCTGATGATCTTCGTGCTGTTATTGAGCACTTCAATGGAGCTAATCGGGTGACCAGTGCAATTGTGGGGCATAGCAAAGGTTTGTGAAATCATGCACGGTTTCTTTGAATTTTTTTTATTTATTTTTGGGTGGGCAGGGTGGAGGGAATAGCTCATACATAGTTTGAATGGTTTTTCAATGTGCACTTGCTTCTGCCTTTTGGTATATCAAACTATATATCCATGCCTGCCAAATGCCTGCAGATATATGTGAAATCTGCAGAATAAGCAACAGCCCAAAACTTTTTGCTTTGCAAATTTGCTGGTTTCACTCTACTTAAGTTGATCGATCTTATTAAGTTTTAAATATGTCTTGCTAATGTTGTTGCAGGAGGTGGTGTGGTTCTTCTTTATGCTTCTAAGTATCATGATATACATACTGTTGTCAATGTCTCTGGCCGTTATGATTTGAAGGCGGGAATTGAAGATCGCTTGGGCAAAGATTTCATGCAGAGAATTAAGGAAGATGGATTTGTCGATGTTAAGAATAAATCAGGTATTCATTCATCAAAAACTAGCAGCTTCTACATTTGTTTCTTTTTTTGCAAGGAAACAAGTGGCACTCTTTCTTTCAAGGAGTTTTTCCCAAGTGTCACCTAGTTCACGGTTTGATTTATTATGTGCAATGAAAAGGGAAACATGGAATACTACATTTTCCAATGTGGTACGAAGGGGGTAGGCTTCTTAGGAACAGTTGTCCATAACCACATTTGAACACCCGGATGCGGAACATTTTTAAAGCTCGAACTTGAATAATATAAATATGTTATGTGTCTAGAGCACATTTAATGGATTGATATCTTCCTTTAACAGTTAAATCATATGTAGTATGTATTGAGAGAACATCAAATTATATGCAGTATGTAGTTCGTAAAAAAAGAATTATATATGGCATGTTTTTATAGATTATTGCGTGCCTTATTTTCCTTTATTTCATCTTGATCACTCTGAACACCAAATCTATCATTACAAGTTGCTGGTGAACCGTGAATCGGAATGCACATACACTTTGCAGATCACTGCTGTTTGAGCAAATTCTGGGAACCCTGTTTTTTCCGCGGAGAACGGGGTCTAGCTTTGTTGGTTCTTTCATCGTTGCCTTTGTCAAAAAGTGACTTCAATGGCAAATTAGTTTCCTTTTGGAATTCAGAAACTGCAATTCTTAATTTGTCGATGGAGAAATCTAAATGTGAACTTGGCTATTTGCTGATATGTTTGATGCGTGGCATCATCCTTGAGGTTATGTAGGCGCAAGGAATCGTCACAGATTCTTCTAAGATTTATATTTGCTTTCTGCAGGAACTATTAGTTTTCGTGTGACACATGAAAGTCTGATGGACCGCTTAAATACCAATATGCACGAAGCATGTCTTCAGATTGACAAAAATTGCAGGTAATATCTTGTAGATGGTGCATGACGTAGTGCTGCTCTTGTAATAACTGTCTCGTAATACAATGATTTCTAATGATGATTTCTAGTGAATCCTTGCAGTGAGTTCATCCAAGTAGGATAAAGAAATAACTTAATCCTGTGTGGATGAAGCCTCTCATTTTTTACTATTTTATTTCATAATTGAGAGCCATTATAGGTTGTTATGAGACTACTTTCGGTCCTTGAGACTACTTTTGGTCCTTACTGTCCTGTTCCAGAATGTAAAGCTATAAAGAACTCTAGTTATTTTTAAGTGTTTTTGTTGAAGTTTCAAAGCTCTGCCACAAGGGATGGTAGACGAATATGTCCTAAATATGTTTTGTATTTCCAGCTTGTTTATATGAAAAAAAAAAAAAAAGCAGATTATTTTCTATTATATGTGATTACTGAAACTATGATACAGGGTTTTGACAGTTCATGGATCTGCTGATGAAATTATCCCAGTAGCAGATGCACTAGAGTTTTCAAAAGTCATACCCAACCACAAGCTGCAGATTGTAGAAGGAGCAAATCATAATTATTCCTCACATCAGGCAGAGTTGGCCTCTATTGTATCGAGTTTCATAAAGCAAGCATTGGAGGACAGAGAGAAATCCAGCCAGTAGCGAGGTACCCTCATGCCTGATCGTCAGATAGGATCTTTGAATGCGTTACGAACGAGATAGCAAATTCACTCCTGTAGGAGGCTTTCAACTTATTCCTGATTATCAACTTAGGTTTGTAGGTACCGGGCAAAATGGTTTGGGATGCAACCAAAGATGGCCAAAATATGAGCGCACCATTGGAAGTAAAGATTCCTTACTTTGTTCTATTGAGAATCGTGGCGTGAGCATTAGTTGTACTATGAATTGACCATTCTTCTAAGGTTGATTTGTCTCTATTTAAACTGATAATTTGAAACTATTAAAGATTGTCCTAGCTTAGCTATGCAAGTGTTTTCTTTTTCCATGTTACATAATTAATCCAGTGTAGCCTTAGATTTTGCAAAAGCTGTTACGTAATGGTGACAATGCACTATTAAAGGTGGTCTGTGAAGGCCCATATCATTTAGTAAGTACTCTCATTATGTTAAATTTGAGTATATTTGCTGTGGCAGCCGAAGCCTTTGAGAAAGGCATCAACTTAAAATGGTATGTCATTGCATCCAGTATGAAGTACTGGCTTGAGGTACGTGTGTGCTGGACTCTGGCATTGCTACATCTATCGTGTCAGCTGCCAACATTATGCACATCAGCAACACCCGCTTAGGACACACATGACTTACTTACATTGATGTGTAATCTCATTTGTGCATACACAAAGGCTTAATTTCACGCATCCCTACAGTAATCTATACTAATGGATACTCTTGTAGCTGAGTTTTAAGTTATCTACTACAATAGCCTAGATTTAATGATGAAAAATTTAGCTGGAACTGCCAGTCGGCTGTTTTTTGATGTGAGAGAACCAATGCGCTGGTTTCTTCTGTGAATGCTCTGATCGGAAATGTGCACTTTGCGGATGTGAACAAATGCAATGGCATCTCGGACCACCTGCTGTTGTCTCATAAGCCACCACGGGACCAGTCTCTCCTATCAAGTCTCTCGTGTCACCATACTCACTTCGAGAGATTGTGAATCGGTGCAGCGCTGTCTCAATCGTTGATGTTCTTTCACTGTCATTAGTTGGGACAAATGCTGTGTGTTTTTTCATGCACCTTGCATCTCGTGTTCCTTCCTGCAGGTAATTAGAAAGACTTCTCAAATCGAATATGTTTCGTGACCTACTGACCAAGGAGTCCGCTTCCAACCATAAGTAGGGTTGTCCGGATGGTCTGCAAGGATGGAATTAGAAAAGATACAAGAAGCTAACTCATCCTCTCAATTCTCATTATAATGAAGGCACGACTAAACCATATATTCATGGGAAAGCAACATATTATCTTGACTCCTAATCTAGTAAGGGTAGCTTGCTCCTCCATTTGGAACTGCTCAGTTTGAGTTGGAATTTGGTAAGGAGATATGCCAAATCTCCGAGATCGTTGATTTAGAATTAAAACACATGTTTGTCACTAAGGCCGGGGCCACGTACACTTGATTGATCGAAGTTGTCGTGGCAAGGAAGCTTTAAAAGGGTTCCTGAATGGAAATGACATTGAATGCCATGAACTTATGATGAAACTCGGGGAAAAGCTTCCCGTCGAGAAGAAAAAAAAAGCCGGATAAGGACACTGTGGACGGCGATACTTCTGAAGAAATTATCTCAGCTGACAATAATAATGAAGAAAAGTACCAAAAAAGTCCTAAACCTATTGCATTGGTACCACCCGGTCCTAAATTTTTTAATTGGTTCAATTCAGTTAAACCTTTTACTATTGGTACCAATTGTCTATCCGTAGCCAATTTTGGCCGGCCGACGATGACGTGGACATTGGCCGGTGGCGGATTTCGACACGGAAATTTTAATTATTTTTCGAATTTTTTAATTTTTAAATAATTTTTTCTTTTTCTTTCCTTTTTCCTTTTTTTTTTTTGGCCTTCTTCCTAGCGTGGCCGGCGAGGGCCGCGAAGCCCTCGCCTACCGCGGCGAGGGTCGCGCCCTCACCCGGCCTCTCCCAGGGCCGTCGGCGAGGCGGGAAGCCGCTCGGATCTGGGTGAGGCCGCCTTGCCGCGGCCCGGGCGAGGGTCGCGGCTCTCGCCGGCTCGCCTAGGGCCGCGGGCGAGGCCAACCTTGCCCGATCTGGCTAAGCCGCCTCGCCGCGGCCCGGGCGAGGCGGCGAGGGCCGCGACCCTCGCCGTGGCCGGCGAGGCCGTGGCCGAGGCTGGCGTCGCCTGATCCGGCGAAGCTGCCTCGCCGGCAGGTGAGGGCTTCGCCGGCCACGCTAGGAAGAAGGCCAAAAAAAAAAAGAAAAAAAAAAAAAATTATTTAAAAATATTAAAAAAATTCGAAAAAATAATTAAAATCATAAAAAATTCCACGTCAGCATCCGACCACCGGCCGACGTCCACGTCGGCGTCGGCCGGCCAAAATTGGTCGGATGGACTGAATTGGTACCAATAGTAAAAGGTTTAGGACTAAATTGGTTCAATTGAAAAGTTTATAACTGAATTGGTACTAATGCAATAGGTTTAGGACTTTTTTGGTACTTTTCCCGTCGTTGGAGCATAAGTGATTTTCCATGTAGAGGTCTCCTTTTGTAATACAGTGACAAATTTTATGATTGAATTGCATTTTTAAAAACTTTTATGACTTGATTGTACTTTCATAATAAGTTTTAGTTACTTATCCCTTTTATCATTACCATTACCATTACCATTACCATTATCATTATTATGATTTTATGTTGAATTTGGTTCATTATAATTCTACAATATCATTACGTTCTCATGTATGATGGTAGAATTTGTCAATACCCATTTTTGACACCTAAATTTTGACGATCAGTTAAGCATCAATTGCATAGAAAGTTAGGAATCAACCCTAGTCCCTAAATAAATAAATAAATATTAGTTCTTATGGGCATTTTTAGCATATAGATAAACCCATTATTTGTATTTGCATTGGATCAACGATTGGTGATATATGGTTTTGAGCTTAATAAAACTTGTAAGGTGAAGAATTAGACTAAGCCCACAGAAGTGTAAAATTCAAACCCAATGAATTCCCCACATGACCGACCAAAAAAAAAAAACACGAATTCCCCACATGGGCGGAAATTGCGTGTGCCTCACCCGGATAATCAAAATTGGATAACGGGAGAGCAATATTATGAGAATTCGGCCATAAAATGAAATGGGAAGGGATATCTTGGACACATTTACGTGCTTGAAGCGAGAAGGATACAGGTGAGCGGGGACATGTAATTGATCTCATTATATGAGCAATATATCCTTTGACAATATTTTCTGTTCTTAAGGAAGGTATGCAAGTTGGTCTTTTCAGTATCTTTATACAAAGGAATGCTCTCTCCTTGGAGAGAAAATATTCAGTGGTATGTGCACACCATGTCATCCGCTGATGTGGTGCGCACATATCACTCAGATATCGACACCTGCATCTCAGCGGGTCCCACATGACAGGTGTCGATATCTGAGTGGTATGTGTGCACATCAACGGATGACGTGGCGCGCACATATTTTCTCGAGAGGGAGAGAAAATTGCAGAAATTTCAATTGAGGAGGGAGAAATTTTTTGGGCAGGCGAACCCGTCTTTTCTTTTGCCAGTGAGTCAAGCCAAGCCGAGCCAGCCCTTCTTGCGTCCCAGCGGGTCCCACATGACAGGTGTCGATATCTGAGTGGTATGTGCGTACCATGTTAGCGGATGATGTGGCGCGCACGTACCACTTAATATTTTCTCCACCTTGATAGTTCAAGCCCTCTCCTGTAAGAGGGACCTTTCGCAGACGAGGAGGGGGACTTTCTTTGAGGACTAAAAAGAAAAGACGAAAAAAAAAACACGTGAGAAAGAAAAGGGAGAGAGTTATCTCGGCCAAGCTGTGGCCGAGACCATCCCTGAGCCGCACCTTCCGCCGTGTCATCGCCACCATCGCTACTGCTGGTCGCTGTTTCACTGAGTATGATGGCGCCAAACCTGCTGCTGCACGATGACGACGATGACGACGAGCCGCTGCTCCTCATCGCCCCAATACCGCGTGTCCGAGCTACTGCTGCTTAAGCTTGCCACCGATCCGCTGCTGTCCTGTGGAGTCCCGGCAATGCTGTTGTTGTCGATCACCCTGCCTGCTGTGGTCGTCTGTGAACCGCGGAGACCCGAGCCTTGCCGCACCAGCCACCACAGCCTCCCCATAAATTCATCATCAGTGACCAGGAGTACCATTCACGAGCATAGGTTCTCTCACGTGTTGTTTGCTTTGTTTGAAGAAAGGTGCTGCGCAATTTGGGAGAGCGAACACGAATTGACGTAATTTCATCACTCCCATCACGCTTCTACTTCTTGGACGATATCAAGAAGACAAAAGGAGCCGATAGCGCATAGAGGACAAATGGCGAAGAGCGAAATCGTTTGTAGGATGCAGAGCGGTCCTGACGCTCAAGCCATCATTTGCTACCAGCACGTCGCTGGTCACTGCGAGCACCACCGAGCCACCTTGCCTGAGCACTCTTTCTCCGTGTTGCTGGCCTCGGTCGAGACGATCACTACACCGCTAACCATCTCGACCCCATTCGTGATGCCGGTCCCGGTTTTGAAGCAAGTCATCCGAACGGTCCTCGCGCGTTATTCCTAATTCTGCATGCATCAAATCCATAACTAAGTTAATGAACCTATCAAATGTGAAGCCCACCGCTGTAAATAAAAACATTATCGTCAAAGTGACAGACTTTGGAGTCGAGATTTCCACGACCAACGAGTAGTGTCTTATTTGAGACTAAATTGGCTTTTAGATTTTTATTTGAGTTAATATCAAACTTTGAATACTCTTCTGCGGAAAAATGAAGTTTGATTTCAAATCCTTACTTGAAATGTTTAGAGATAGTTAAGATATTCTTTTAAGATGTTTTAGTTATAATTAAGATATTTCTTTGATTCTCCAAATCTCTCGTCTATATCTCTTTTTAATTGTTTTACTATATTACCTTAAATAGATAACAATCTAAAACCTATAGATAGCAAAACTATAAAGATATGTTTGGTAACCATTTTGTTTTCAAGAATAATTTCTATTCAGAAATGAATTTTTCTTTTATTTTGTTCCGTGGATGAATTTCTAAGCATTTTAATGCATTTCGGATAGATATGCATTTGGTACGACTTTCAAATTCTTTTGTGATCTGTAATTTTCATGATCGACGATGGCAAGGCCGGAACCGGCTAAACGAAGAAGAACAAAGGAAAGTGGTCTTGATTATGAAGTTTTTCCTAGAGCAAAGAAGCAATTGTCTTTTACTTTCCAAATTTGTTCCCGAGAAAAAAAAAAGTTATCAAACAAATTTCTGTTCTTCTTTTTTTCGGAGAATAAAAGAATAAAATCAGACATTATTTGACTGGTGTAATTTTTTTCTGTTCTCTTTTGCATGATTCTTTTCTGAGCAAGCCCAGGTGCGCAGCAATGCTGGGGATGGCTCCCAATAACTTCAACTTACTAGAGACTTTTGTTTTGGCATTCGGGCATGCGCGTAAGTTGGAGTTTCTGTCCATACAATTCAATCACGTCTGCATATGGTCGACGTGCGGTTTGTCTCCGTTTCGTTTTGCTAGCTACTCAATAGGCAGCATACTTGTCGGCAGGTGATGCCTGATGGGTTCCTCTCGGTTCTCGATCATGTTGCTGTTTGGAGGTAAAATTTGTTAGGTGTCAGCGATATCGTAAAAGTCGTTCTGGCTAGTGTTAGAACATGTATGGCATAGAAGCAGCACTGATTGATAATGGAAGATGCTCCATTCTTGAACATGTCGGCCGTCCAGTACTGAAATAATTTGTTTTTACTATGGTTGTTCTGCTTGCGCATATGGTGAGTATTTATGTGTTGCGTTTTTTCTATTCGGTTGTTCAGCAGCAGAGAGTCGTGATACTGAACAAACATGGTGAGAAACTGGTGGGGCTGTTGCATGAGACTGGATCTTCGGAGATTGTGATCCTGTGCCCTAACAAGGTGCGGTATTTTATATGATCTGGAAAGTGGTTTCAGTTCTCGGAGTATGTTCAAATGCTGAGGATGGAACTGTTGTGATGTTGTAGATTATTACAGAAATAAGAAGATGTATAAGCTGTGACATGGTTGGATACTGCAAAAAGCGGCTTCCTTTCTCTGGTAAAATTGAAAGTACAGCAAGCTGGGTTTTAACTTTTTCTTTCTCCCGGTTCTCCAGGAAAGTAACACGATGGTGAATCTTACTGCTGCTCTAGAGAAGGAGAGGATTAGCGCTTTCCGATTTGACTTTGCTGGCGACGGGTATGCTGAAGTATTTTCACGAAATCCATTTGAGAGGGAGAAAGAGTCTTTAAAAAATATTGTGCAGTTTTTCGCAAACACCATGCTTACAGTCAAAGCAGAAACCTCCCTGCTCATACTATCATGATTCTCTTTTTCAGCTCATTTCAAAGAGAAACCTCCTTATCATTGGCATCCCATTCAAGTCATGGTTGTCTCTCACGTTGCGAGTATTTGCCTGACATAACCCAGTTGGGTGATGTGTCTTTGATATTTAAATTGGGCATTATGAGGTTGCAGTTGCTACCATCTGGCCCAGATGAAGGTGTGGGTGCTAAGAGACTGTTCATTCCAGTGTCATGACATTTTATCCACAGCTCTTGCCCAGATGGAAATAGGTTGATGAAACATGGTTATATTTGTAGCCCTTCTTGAGTGCTTTAGGCCATTTATAGATTGGCAGCTGCTTCATTTGGACTAATGCTTAAATCTGAAAGCATAATTGTCACTGGTTGTTTAAGTTATGTCTAAGGTGATTGATTTGATCTTGGTGTAAGTTTTGTGGATTGGACACAAGTTAGACGGGAAAACAGTTCTTGCTTCTAAGCATCCTTTCCTTTGGCCTTAACAGTCTTATGTAATTTATGCTTTTGTAGAGAGTGAAGGTACGTTTCAAGACAGCTACTGGAGAGAAGCTGATGATCTTCCTGCTGTTGTTGAGCACTTCAATGGAGCTAATCGGAAGACAAATGCAATTGTAAGGCATAGTAAAGGTTTGTGAAAAACCGAATATTTTTTTCCCCTACTTTGGAGGAGGAATAGTTTGAATACAGAGTTTGAATGGATTCATGAAGTGCACTTGCTTTTGCTTCCTGGTGTATTAAAATGTCTACATCCATGCCTGCCTAATGCCTGCAGACATTGGTGCAATCTGCAGAATAGACAACAGCCCCAAATCTTTTCACTTTGCTTCTGCTGAATCAGCTGGTGCTACTCTACTTGAGTTGATTGATCTTCTCAAGTTCTGAATATGCCTTGCTAATGTCGTTGCAGGAGGCGGTGTGGTTCTTTTGTATGCTTCTAAGTATCATGATATACATACCGTTGTCAGTATCTCTGCCCGTGATGATTTGAAGAGGGGCACTGAAGATGGCTTGGGCAATGATTATACACAGAATTAAGGAGGATGGGTTCATTGATGTTAAAGAGGAAATCAAGTATTCATTAAAATCGATGCTTCTATGTTTGTTTTTTTTTGGAAGGAAATAAGTGGCACTCTTTCTTTCCAGTAGTTTTCCCCAGTGTTACCTAGTTCACAGTTTGACATGCAGGACGAAGAGGGGGATGGGGAACTCTACTTTTATGGAATGCCGTACGAAGGGGTTTGGCTTCTTCGGATCGCTTTCCCAGAACGAAATTCAAATACCCCGATCACAGAATATATTTAAAGATTGAGCTTCAGTAGTTTAAGAAACATGTTATGCGTTTAGAGCACAATTAATGGATTGATATTGTCCCTTGTCAGTCAAATCATATAGTCTGCGTTTAGAGCACGTCAATCATAAAAAGTATGCAGTTGGTAAAAAAAATAAAAAGAGCTATATAAAGAATGTATCAACAGATTATTGCATCCCTATGTTCTTTATTTCATCTGGAATGCTCGGAATGCCAAATCTAGCATCGCTGGTGAACCGCGAATTGGAATGCAGTACACATAAACTTTGCGGTTTGCTGCTGTTTGAGTAAATATTTTGGTGAACCCTGGTTTTTCCCACAGAGGATGGAGTCTAGTTTGTTGGTTCTTTCTTCGTTGCCTTTGTTCAGAAGTGATATGAATCGCAAATGAAGCAGAACCTGCTTTCCTTTTGGCATTGAGAACATGTAATCCTTAATTTGATGAGGAGAAGACAATTATTTTCATTTTTGGCTATCTTGCTGGTAAAAATGATGCGTGGCTTATTCATCCCTGAAGTTACGTGGGGGCAAGGAATCACAGCAGATTCTTCTGTATTCTGCTTCTGCTTTTTGCAGGAACCATTAGCTATCACGAAGAGTTTACGAAATAGTTACATAGATAACTATTCAACAACATTCTAAGAAAAGATATTAATAGATATCGGTGTCTTCAGATCGACAAAAGTCGCAGGTATTACTTCCTAGATGGTGCATGACGAAGTGCTGCTCTTCCGATAACCTTCTCATAATATCTATCGATGTCTGATGACAGTTTTTGGTGAATCCTTGCTACGAGTTCGCCCTAGTAGAAGGACGACGAACTAATTTAATCCTGTGAAGATGAAGCTTCTGATTTTTTACTGTTTTATTCGGTTATCAAGAGCCATTATAGGTTGTTATTGCGGTCCTTCTGGTCTTATCCCAGGATGTAAAGCTATGAAGTAACTCGAGTTATTTTCAAGTGTTCTCATTTAAGTTTCGAAGCTCAGCCACAAAGGGGTGGTAGACAATATGTCCCAAGTTTATTTCGCATTTGCACTTGTTTTTTTTTTTTTTTTTTTTGGTCAGTCCTACTCTAATCCTACTCTAACACTCATTCTTGGGACTTTTGCACTTGTTTATAAGCCAGAAAAAAAGCAGATTAATCTTTCTACTGTGTGATTACTGAAATTTTTTGTACAGGATAGGATCTGCTGATAAAATCATCCCGGTATCGATGCGCAAGAGTTTGCCAAAATCATACCCAACCACAAGCTGCAGATTCTCAAAGGAGCCAATCGTGGATATTAGGGTGTCAATGGTTCGGTTCGGTTCGGTTTTTAAAAACCGAACCGAACCGTTAGGAAAATTTTCCAAACCCAACCGAATATGAACCGAACTGAAATTTCGGTTCGGTTCGACTTTTTCTGGTTTTCAACTTTTGGTTTTCTCCTCCCCAAAGAGGCACCTTTCTCTCTCTCTCTCTACTTTCTCTCTAGCTTGAGCTAGGCAGCAATGGCGAACAGCAACCTCCCTCGGCGAATCATCAAGGTCTGTCTTCGATCTCCTCTCGATTCCCTCCCCGATCGGCGTTCGCTCTCGTCTCTCTGCATTGAACTTTCCGGCGGATGCACGAGACGTTGATCCCTTGCCTTGGCATTGCGTCTTTCTGGAGCTTCTTTTTGGTCTCGGTCAAATCATTCGTTTGGCTTCATGCTTTTGCGTGTTTGTTTGATGATCGATTCCGGATGATCCGCGGCTCCGAGGGTTTTCTTGGGCGCCTCTGTAGCTCGACAAACGGGAACTGATAAAACCAAAATTTGATTTTATCGGTTTGTGCCTTTGTGGTTCGGTTTTCGGTTCGGTTAACTGATAAAACCGAACCGATAAAAAATTTTCGGTTTTTGATGAAAATCGAGGCAGAGAATGAACCGAACCGAAAAATCAAATTTTTCTGTTCGGTTGGTTTGGCCTGTCGGTTCGGTTTCGGTTGGTCTTGACACCCCTAGTGGATATACCTCACATCAGGCAGAATTGGCCTCTCATGTATTGACTTTCATAAAGCAAGCATTGGAGGACTTACACTAACCTAGCCAGTAGCGACGTCCTCCCTCGTCGGTCAACCGACGGGTATGGATGATCTTCACACTCGCGTCATGAACAATATAGCAAAGCCGTTCCTGTAGGAGGCTTTCGACTTATTCCTGATCGTGATCTGAGATGCGTAGGTACTAGGACAAAATTGCTTGGGAAGCGACCGAAGATGCCCAGATGTGAGCGCATGTTCCCTGGAAGTTAAGGTTCCTTACTTAGCCCTGTTGCATTTTCACTGAGATTTTGGTGCGAGCATGAAGTGCACTATGAACCGTCCATTCTCACAAGAGTGATTCGTCTCTATTTAAACTGATGCATTGAGACCGTCAAAGATCGACCCTGAAAACCTACGCAAGTGCCCCTGTTCCACGTTCTTAAACCTACAATGGTTTTATTTCAGGCATCCCTACACTAATCTGGACTTACAGACACCCTAGTGACGGAGTTTCAAGTTACCTACCACAATAATGTAGAACTAATAGCAAAATATCAGCTCAAACCGCAAGCGGGCAGTTTTTTGAGGTGAGAGAGCCAATGCCCCGGTTTCTTCTGTGTAGGTTCTCATTGAAAAAATGCACTTGCCAGGTTGTGAACAACTGCAACAGCATCTCGGACCACCTACTGTCATCTCATGAGTCACTACAGGACCCATCTTCTTCTATCAAGTCTCTCGTAACACCATATGCACTTTGGGAGATTGTGAATCCGTGCAATGTTGTCTCAATCATCGATGTACTTTCACTGCCATTAGCTGAGACGAATGCTGGGTAGTTTTCACAAGACACACCCACCTTGAATTTCAATTTTCTTCTTACATGTGATTAGAAAGACTCCTCTCAGGTCAAAAATGGTTCACAACATCCAAGAAATCTGCTTCTGACCACAAGCAGGGGTGCCTGGACAATCTGTGAGGATGATGGAATTAGAAGAAAAATAAAGAAGCTAACTCATTTGCAAACATCAATGATCACTGTAGCGAAGGCACGACTAAACCAAATACCCATGTGAAAGCAACATATTGCCCGACTCTTGATCGATGATGCAGGAACTAGTGACTTAATGTTCCATAGCATAATGAACCTAAGTGAAGACGAGTGCATATGATATGTTGCTTGCCTAATCAAGCAAGGAAGCTATGTAAGTAAGTGAAGACGAGTGCATATAATATGTTGCTTGCCTAATCAAGCAAGGAAGCTATGTATGTGCCAAGGCGAACATTCCATCAGAACCTCAGTGATGAACTGACCAACTATATTCTACAGCCAAAAAGATCAAAAAAGGTGACCAACTATGTTTGAGACATATTTCTGATTCGATAATATTCTCAACTTCTTCTGAGCTAGTCTTCCTTGGACAATTTGCAAAGAGGGGAAGGTATAACTAGCAGTAAAAATTACCAATTTTTGTTCATGAACGAGCTTCTTAATTCCTTCAAGTGTCCTCCACACCACTGTCATAAACTTTAAGATATGCCTCCTCTCCTTCATCCTGATTTGGAATTATAGAAAAGGTATCAATCATACGAAGGTTATGCTAGAAATTACTAAGGATTGCTGTGACGGAAAGATCTTGCATACTTCCACCAAATGTCATCCAGAGAAAAGTAAAGCCAAACAACTGAACCATGCATTAGGACATCACCTTTAGAGAGTATTGCTACCAAACAAAAGAAAAATGAATCTAAGTTTAGATAGCAACATTCTACAAGTTAATACAAAAGTAAGCCTTTTAAGGTTAATTGCCTCAAGATACATGCTGATTCTACACATAGAGGAGCAAATGTACTGCAAAGGAAATGTACTGCAAAGGATGAGAGACAGATACCTCAGATGTGTCATCTATTGTCGCTCCGGCATTAAATGATCTAGAAAGTTTTTCTTCATCAATTCGGTTGTTTACTCTCATATCTTCCTGTGAAGGAGGAAGAGAATGCATTACTGAAATAAATGCCATTTTTTTGTCTCATCAAATTTCTAAAAGGCAAGAGCTCGTACAAGTTCGTATTTTAGTAGCTCAATCCGCTCCTGCAAGTCTGAAATATGATGCTTGAGTGCCTGCAGTAAAAGAAAATTTAAAAACATAGAATAGGACAAGCATTGTGACAAGCTTAAGAATAAGGGATTAAGAATAGTTTCTCAATCAGTTTCACCTCACGTCTCTGAAGTTCAATAGAGCGAGCCAATGCCTGCCTTCTAGTCAGCAAATTTCTGGGTCTCACTGCATGAGGCCTTTGATAATTCTTCCCACGATAAACGATGATAGCATAGCCTTTCATAGTCTTATCTAAGGATACCAGCACTCCACCACTTTCAGCCTCTAAAGAAACTGCAAGATGCTTCACTTGTGCAAAACTTTTTCCCTCGCTATTAGTTTCACCAACTCGCGATACTTCCAATGCAAGTGCATGTTCTCTACGGTACCATCAAAATGCCACGCCTTCCTGGATTAAACCAAACAGAAGATGAAAAGCTAGTCATGAAAGCTGACTTTTTACATTGTTCAATCAAGAGGTAAACCAGCTATTCTTACCGATAAGCAGGAAGGGCTTCATACTCAGACCAATCTTACGTAGTAAAGATCTCTCCTCATCACTTATGGTTTCCAGATCAACTGGAAGGTCTGCTGGTCTAAGATTCTCCTGCACTTTTGCTAGAGCTTTCTCAGCCCTTTGACCTTCCCTTTTGCCTGGAAAGAAGAGGAAAAATAAATGGAAAATGTGATAAATAAGTAAGGAAATGGAGCAGAATTTTATAGCATAAGTTTGTTCAATTTCGTAACTTACAAGAGCAAGTTTCTTCTCAAGATATTTCAAGAGTGCAGCGTGCTTATTGAGTGATTCATCTCTACGCATTTGCTCAACATCTTTGCTACTTATTTCATTCTCCCACCGAGAGGTGGCAGCCAGAGTTTCAGTAAGAGTGCCAGCAACAAGTGGGCTTTTAGAAGCTTTTAATTTTGATTCAATTGCAACTGAGGCCCTCTGACGTGCTTCGTCTTCCTCATTTGCCTGGACATCTGTTAGTTTTTCTCTCTCTTTCAGTGCTTCTACCACCACAGGAGGCAAGAAGTCATTGCCCTGTAAAAACAATATAATCTTTGTTCCTAGAAAGTAGTGTTCCCCCAGTTAAATTCTGCATTCAAAATGACGCAAATCAATAACAAGAGCACCAAATTTTCCTTACCTAAAGAAAAAGGACGGAATATGCAACACTAAACAGAAGTTGATATTATCATAATGCCAGAACATTAAGATTGGAACAAAATGCTCGGAGAGATAAGAACTTGCATAACCAATCAACACTACACAAGCATGTCCCAGAATGGTGACATACTAACCTTGGCTGAATTTACCATTATGATAACAATTATAAATTCCATGGTCAGTGATGAAATAGAAAATTCAGCATTGTACTGTGGGCTTGAAGGATAATGATTTAGTCAAACTACCACTCTATGGCAAATAGTTGGTAATTCTTTCCGTCAGGCAAATCAAATAAAGTACAGACTCTGAAAGGTTCTGTGCTCGATGAAAGCAATAGAACACCCATTTTCAACAATAATTAGCTCATACATATACGCTAAAAAGTCAACATATGTAGATTGTCCAACCTTCAGTTCCTCAGCCATTCTATCATTGCAAGTATTTAGCACGCCGCGTTTAATTGCTATTTTTGCAATAGCACTGCTCGCCCACAACTTTACCATGGCCTCAGCAAGACCTTGCAGCTTTCTGTTTCTTCCTACAAAAAAAGTAGGATTAGTTTAGAACAATTTTGAGACATAGTATAATCAAACCAGTTTGTCAGCCATTAACTAGCAATGGCAGAAAAGCACAAACTTTATTGCCATTGATGCACACATACCCAGGGCAAAATGTGGAGGCATCGTTCTTGCGAGTCTACGAAATCTGGTCATCTCTTTGTTTCTCAGACAATGTCTAACCCCATAAGGAAGAAGCCTAAATGGAGGTTTATATCCAGGAACCTCTGAAGGGAGCAAGTCAGCATCAATTGGAACTGGCTCACAGCCTGACCAATCCTTGAACCGTGGACCCAACTCATCTAATAAACCATTAGGATCATTCATATCCATGTGTTTTTCCTTAGACAGATCCTCCATATATTCTGCAGAACCACATAAAATCCGGCCTCCTTTGCTATGAAAAACATCACTGGCTATGTCCTCATTTTTCAGAGAACTTACACTGGTCTGTATTTTTTCGTTGTATGATTGGACACAAGGAAGCGTATAGGCCATCCCTCGGTACAACACCACTGAACTTCCAGATCTCCATATAACAAAGCCTCCAGTCCTACTCTGACAAGGCAAGTGTATTAGAGGCTCATTATCTCAGTGCATCAATGATTCATGATTAAAATAAAGACTCTCAAGTCTCCAACGCCAACCAAGATATATTCAAGCGATTACATCTTTGAAGTCATGATTTTATATCCATTCCAGATGTCAAATACGGCACTTAAAATGCACGCAAGCAATCAGCAAACTCATGAAAGTTCCAGGCTCATCAAGATTCAACCTCCATTTACTTACTTATCCATAAGCAAAGAAGAGACCAGCACTAACCTCCAAAGTTTCATGGGTTCTTTTCATGTTAAGTGACTGGGGACCTTCAAACTTCAACTTCACCACTTCATCCTCTCTCCACTTCTCATGTATAGAATCCACCAAAGCCTGGGTAATCCCTGCATCCCCAACTTTCATCCTCTCCACCATCCTGAGAGCAATTTTCCTGAGCCTCCTGAGCTCATGTTGCGGAATTACTCTCTCCGCCAAATCCACATGCTTCCTCCTCCCATCTTCTTCTCTCTTCCAAGGTAAGGCCACTGAACCTTTATCATTACTCTCACCAGAAACGTCAAGCTTCTCCAACTCAACGTTCGCCTGATGATCCTCCTCATCTGACAAAACGTCACTCACTCTCAATCCTCCAAAGGCGAGTGATAAATTTTCACCTTTTCGAGGAACTGCGGACAGTTTCTCCCATTCATCATCTTCCGTATCGAACTCCCCGCCAAGATCAACTTCACCAATCGAATTGCCAGCTCCAACGACATTGCCTTCATCCAAACGCTCCCTAACCTCCTCAATTTCCTCTCCTCCTGAGCCTAATCGCGAAGCGTCGCTTTCATCGCTTCGGACGGGTTTTGGGGAGGGTTTACATCCGTGAACCGCCCAGGGAGGCAACGTAGACTGATTAACCGAAACGGCACGCACCACGACGCCGCCATCTGTCCCCGGCGAATCAACATCACGCTCCTTCTCCGATGACGTCTCGACAGCTTCATCGGACACTTCCCGGCTCGCCAACCCCTCGCCCGCACCGTCCTCGCGGCGGCTCTCGCTCCTCCACCTGCCAAGGAACCTCTCCCGGGCCGAACCGGTCTTGCTCGCCCACTTGCCGCGGATTTGCTCGAAGAAGCTCTCGGCTTCGGCTTCCGCTTCTTCCTCCCCACGTCCGCATCGAGGCGGGACCCCGGCCGGTTGGGCCTCGAAGTGAACCGACCGGCGCGAGCAGCGGGCTCCGAACCCGGACGGCGCCGGAGCTGCTGCTTTCTCCGGAGGAGGAGGAGGAGGAGCTGAGGGAGGGGAGGAGGAGACGGAGCGAGGGCGCGCGAGCGGGAGGAACGGAGCGGTTCGGCGGTGGGAATGGTGCCAGCGCCATAGCTCAGCTCCGATGGACCGCGGGCATTTTCGTAATCGCGACGGAAAAACCTCTGCATTTTTTGGATAAGCGATGAAGAAGATCCAACGGGACGGAGGAACCATTGATGGGCCTAAAATGCAAAAGGCTTTGACTTGGGCTTTCGTTTGCAGGGGCTCGAGTAGTTGGATTGGGCCGGTTCAAGCCCATGCGAAACATTCAGAACGTGTCGCTGCATACTAATGTTTTCGAGATATAATAGGAATAAATTTACAAACATAATACTGTTTTACTTAAGAAGAGATTAAAGTAACATGCCCACTAGGACCTGATTGGGCCAATTAAAAGTTCAAGAACTTGATTGGAGATAATGAATAAGTTACAGATTGAACGCGGACATTCATCTAATCGTGGACTCAATACACATTGCGTTTCTCTACATGAGTATGTATTCTGAGCTAGCAATTAGATGACGATCCTAATCCCAACATCGTTCATTAAGAAAGGAAAAGAAAAAAAAAAGTACATGGAATAAGAGAATACTTCACCACAGGTGAGCTTGGATTGAGTCCACTAGGTGCAACTACACCTCCATGGGTGAGACGAGGAGAAAATAGAACAGGATAACAGAGCTACAATGACGAATTTGTGTCAAGCAGCCTTATAGCGGCATAGGAGGCCAGGCAATTGGTCAAAGACCTTGGCGGGCCAAGTATGAGGGTTGCCGCAGCAAAGAAAGGGAAAATAATTAGGGACTCTTAGAATTTTATTAGCCCACTTCACATGAGCTGTTAAATTATGTGGGACTAACATGATGCCTACATGATTTAGAGGCTCATGTGAATTGGCCAATATAGGTCGGGAGTACCTGAAAGTGCTCCTGAGAAGGGGCTAGCATTTGTATTTTGTTGATTAGGATATGGACGTGACTAGGTTTGAGAAGCTTGAGAGGGCTTTAATTGAAGGAGAAATGAAAATCTTGCAAATAAGTGTGTAGCTTCACCGAGTGTTTATGTACTTATAGTTTTAAAAAAGGATAATACCATGAAAAATTCTAAACTAACACATTTCTGAAAAATTTACCTAAATTTATTTTTATTATTATAAAAAATTTCAAATTGATACACTTATGACAAATTTACCTCGTCAATTTTTGTTAAATTTTACAGTCAAATTGATGAGTTAGATGACACGTGATAATTGACAAGTGTTCTAGTTTTGGGTTTTACCCTTTATTTGTTACCAATTTGTGGTTTGTCGTGGTATTAATCTAATTAAATAAAACTAACTAATGTAAATTTATCATAAAAATGTACTGGAGTTGGGATTTTAAGTATTATTATAAATGTATCACTTTGGGATATTTCGTGCTTTTAACCCTTTTGAAAATGTGAAAATTATTCAAAAGTCCTAAATCTAGTATACGACAACCAAATTAATTTTTAACCTTTCAATTGTACCAATTTATTACTAAACATTTGATAATTTGTCAATTTAGTCATTAGGACCAATTTTATTCGAAAATCATTGACATAGATGCCAATATAATCCTACGTGACATAATTAGTGCTAACATAGGTAATTTTTTTAATTTTTAATTTTTAATTTTATTTTTTATGTTAACTACCGGGAGACCAAGGGTTGGCAACATAGTGCAAGGCCACCTTCACGGTCCTTAGAGAGAGCTCGGCCTCTATAGGTAGGGGTGTGCAAAATATCCAACCGCCGGACCGCTCGGAACTGTAGACCGAAACCACCCGAATCGGCAGTTCTTGAGGGAACCGGTCTGTTCCCTTGTTCCAATTTTTCGGAACCGGTGGGTACTGTCGATTCTGATTCCACGCCGATTCGCCCACCCGACCGGGCCGAACCTTTAATATTAAAAAAAAATTACTAAAAGAAAAACCCTAGATTAGATTTCATCTCCTCACTCCCTTCGTCTTCTTCTCCCTCTTGTCTCTTCCTCGGTTCCTCCTAATCC